>PVKA01011690.1:0-60052 GCA_004027165.1 Ctenomys sociabilis | reverse complement strand
CCCTCTGAGGTGATACTGGAAAATCAAACTCAGGACCTTGTGCTTACCAGGTAGGTGCATATGCTGCTGATGAACTATGAACTATCTCCCCAGCAGTAAAGACTCTTTTTTTGTTTTGGTTTTTTTGGTGGTACTGGGGATTAAACTCGGAGTCTTAAGTATGCCAGGTAAGGAAGGAATCGACCACTAAACCCTACTTTTATTATCAATATTAAGACAGGTTGCCTGTATTATCCAGACTGGTCTCAACCTTGTTCTTGTGCCTCAGCCTTCTCAGTAGCTAAGATTACAGATGACTGCCTCTGCACCTTGCCTGTCAGCAAGGTTCCAACAGTCCATAAACAGAGGGACATAAGAAAGGCTCTGTCTTCTGAATGTAATGCAGGAAGCTCAAGGTGGAAAAACTATTACTGTTTAGATTTGCAGACCCATACTTTCAAAGCTACAAAGCCCTCAGGAACCAATAAGCAGGTATACACTAGTATATTAAAAGCTATGAGAAGTCTATTTTAGGGAAGGAAAGAAAGGAGGGAAGAAAGAGAGGGCATGAGGAAAAAAGGAGGAAAGAAAAGGAAGGGAGGAGGGAAGGAACAAAGAGAAACTATTGATAGTATATAACTTACTGATTTTCAAACTCATTTGGTCATGGAACCCTTACTTTAACAATTTTTTTTTTTCCAGTTAAGAGATCTAACCCAGAGACCCAGTTTTAAAGTAGAAGCAACTGGGGCTGGGGAGATGGCTCAGTGGCATAAGCACTTCCCTGGCAAGCTCAAGGGCCTGATTTCAATCCCCAGTTCCACCAAAAATAAAAAATAAAAAAAAGTAGAAGCAACTGAGACTCAGACAGGTGAAGAGATCTGTCCAAAATCCCAATGCTACTAAGCGATAGTGTTAATATTAGGTACAAGATCTGACCCCTACCCTTATACTGTTTCCCCATTTCTGGTTATTAAAGTCCAGGCTAAGAGCAGGAATTAGTTACCCAGAGTTCCTAAAGATCCTCCCAAAGGCCTGGGTTTCTTTTTTTTTTTACTCTGTCCCTTGCTTTCACTTCTACCTCTGGAACCATGCAACCACTTCTGTGGTATCTGCCGGTGGAGACCATTCTGTATCCCTGTGGAGGTGGGGTCCAGAGCTAGTGTTTCACAAAATCTCTCTTGTATTTTTTTTTTTTTTTTTTTTTTTGCGGTACTAGGGATTGAACTCAGGCCCTTGCACTTGCCAGGCAAGAGCTTATTCTACTGAGCTATCTCCCTGGCCTTTTGTGTTTTTGATATCCTGAATTCAGAACTTTAATTCTAAGCCATCTCTGCACTTTACTGCGGGACATCCCCACCCTGCCCTTATCACCCTGCTACAGAGCACTGGCGCCAACTCAACTTCCATCACTGCCTCAACTCCACACTGCAAGTGTCTCCTGGGCCATCTGTTGCTGTATGTTTAAATCTCGCCTTTTCCATCTTCACTTTGGCATCCAGAGCCCCAGAGGTCACTTAACCTCACTACTGGAGTCCTCAAGTGAACAGGCACTCTTAAATCTACAGGGTCATGTGACTCGCTGCAGTGAGAATCCTGTGCAGCACCCTGAGCTTCTGCAAGAACACCACCCTCATGATTACTTCCCTCCTGCCATAGTGCCAGCCCAGGTTTTCTTACATGGCCCTTCATGGAGACCATGGCTGATGGGTAGAGATGAGGCTCATTTTAAAGGCTGGAGGTAGGACATTATTACACTGTTTTTGGATTGTGTATCCTATCTTATGGGCCTACTATATTTCACATCCACCTCTCAGTATGCCCGCCCTGTACTGCCCATAACTTAACAAAGGGGATTTAACTCTTCATAAGAGAATTCACACCATTTTAAAAGAATGAAGTTTTATTTTTTATTTTATTTTTATTTTTTTGTCTTTTTGAGACAGGGTCTCACTATGCAGTTCAGGCTGGCCTTAAGCTTACTTTGTAGCTCAGGCTGGTCTTAACTCACAACAATCCTCCTGCCTCAGCCGCCCAAGTGCTGGGATTACATGCATGCACCACCACACCCGGCTGAAGAATGAAGTTTTGAAAAAAAAAAAAAAAATTATGTATTTGGTTGTTACAGGGTCTCACTATGCAGCTCGGATTCACAGTGATCCTCCTGTTTTCAGCCTCCCCAGCACTGGGATTACAGGCCTGCATCAATACACTTGGACTCTGGCCAGCTCAGCCCACCTGGGGGAGAGGCTGACACAGCATATGGTGCCAGGGATCAAAAGTTGATCTCTGCGCTTGCCTTAGCAGGTACTTTATTCTGCTGATCTATCTCACTGACTCCTTGAGAAACAATTATTTGCCATAAGACATTTACATCCACATTCCAAAAGTCAAGAGCTCCTGTCCAGCTCTAAAAGTATGAAATGTGCCATATGCCCCAACTTCCCCCTCCCTAACCCTTTCTCCAGAAACCCATACTCGATGGCCCTAAGACACTGGGATGGTAGAACATACTCAGGGTATGATCCCCTGTCCATCTGCTGATCATTCCTCTAGCCAAGAAACCAGAGGATAAAGGGGGTCAAAATGACTCAATTGCCCAGCTAGAAAGAACAAGAGGCAAAACTTGGATATTCTAACAGGATAAAGTTTTTTTTTTTTTTTTTTTTTTTTTTGGTACAGGGTCTTGCTATGCAGTCTGGACTCATAGTGATCCTGTTGTCTCAGCCTCCCCAGCGATGGGATTACAGGTGTGTGCCACCATGCAGTACTGGGGATCAAACTCGAGTTCTTGCACTTGCCAGGCAGGCACTTAAGCCACTGAGTTACCCTTCCCAGTCCCATGGATAAAGTTTTTAAGGGCTATTTTTATCCTGAGGAGGCAACTTTGCTAAATTATCCCCTTTTGTTGTCAGTGAGAGAGGCCAGTCTCCACCCTACCTGTCATGGATTTCGACCAGCTTGACTTTCCCTTCTTTTTATCTTTCCAACACCTAGGCGCACAGCCACTATCATTAGGAGAGGCACTACAGAGCTACAATATAAATGATGCTTGTTATTTTATCAGACAACATTGCCAAGCCTGGCCAGCTCCCTATGATGGTAGCAGCAGAGGCAAGCTACAAAATTTAATATTGACAAACTGTATTGTCTTCTTCTGGAACCATCACTCTGCCTGACAGCCACTCTCTAGGCCACCTGCCATTAGCAGTGAAGAGCGGGCAGGAGCACGAGGCAGAAATGAAAAGTCTTCAGTCCTACCACTGCCACAGCTCCCCAACATGAACAAGGTAATTTGAACCCAGATGTAGTCCCTGCCTTACGGCCTTTATGCTGACTGCTCTCTGGGCTTGGTGTGCATTTCCCCAGATACTCGCTCAGCTGTTTTCCTGCTCTTTGTTCAGTGAGGCCTACCTTCACCTTTCTGTTTAATACTGCAGTTTGCCTCCCATCTATAATCTCTTTAACCTACTGTTTCTTTTTTCCACCTCATTATCTTCTGACATACTGTATAATTTACTTGCTTATGTTCACTGTTTGTTTTCTATTTTATATCTCTGGCAGGTAGCCCCCCAAAAGGAAGGATAAAGCTCTTGTCCACTGGTGTATCCCATGGTTATGGCTTGTGTCTAGATAACCCACAAAGCCTCATGTGGCCACAGGTGGGGTTTTTCAGAGGTAGCTCAATGTAGTGTGTGACCCTGTGATTAAGCATATGTGATTAGTAATTAGTTCACTGATTGATTTCACATAGTTCTGGGTAGTATTAATGTTGTGCCCACCCCCACCTCCATGTGAGTGATTCCTGCCCAAAGTGTGGCTAAGTTGGATAAATAGGTAAGAAACAGAAAAAAAGCTAGTGTGGTCACTTGCACCTTGCTTGCCTGGTGCCTTCTGCCTTTTGCCCACCATGAACTAACTGTTTTTCCTCTTTAATGTTCCTGCCTTGGAGCCAGCTGGTTATAGACTGAAAGTTGTATAAGGTATGAGCCCTAAAAGACCTTTCTTCCTTTGAGTATTGAATTTTTGTATTTTGTCTCAGCAATGAGAAAAGTAACTAAGACAATCAAGCACCTGATACAAAGGAGGTACTCAATAAATACTTGCTGAATGAGTAAAGCTAAGGATCAACATACATGTTTTGGTCAGATCCATTTGCTCAATCCCATCATATGCAGTTGGGCCTAGGACAAGAGGCCATCATTTGGAGGTTCTGTAGTTTCTGGCAAGGTGGCTGATGAACATCCCACATTACCCTCTTTTTCTAGCACAATCTCAAGAGGCCCAACTGTGCCAACTAGGAGAACCTGGACATTTCAGTGGGATGCTGAATCCTAAGCACCTTCGCAGTCTACACTCAATGAGGCTGTGATGTTCTCTACAGACTTCAGCCCCTATTTCAGGCTATCCCAGACTAAAAAACAACTTCAAGAGCATCTATCTCCAATTTAAGCATTAAGAATACCCAATAACAAGGCATGATGGCTCACACACATAATCCCAGCACTCAGGAGCCTGAGGCAGGAGGATCCCTATTGAGAGGCCAACCTGGGGTACATAGGTTGGTTTCTCATGGGGATATAACTAAATGCAGCATGTGGCTCTGCCCAGGATTAGGACCAAAGGAAATGGACCTGAGGAGTGGGTACTTTTTTTTTATCGTCTGCCAGAGGTATTAAAAATTAAAACAGCACTTAGAAAAAACATGGGGGGCAAGACTGAGGAAGTACAGGAAGGCAGTGCTGTGAATTAAACTGAAGCACAATAAGGCCCTATCTCCAGGGTCTTGACTCTGTACCTTGTAATCGTTTTAATAGCCCTCGTTTAGCAACTGAGTTACAAGTTTAAATATCTTGTCTTGGAAAGTAAGCAGATAAAAATGAGTATGTCTGGAATGATGAAAGTTGCCTTCTTCTGTCCATTTGATATGAAGAAACCCAGCAGAAGTGAGTCGAGCAGCCAGAGCCTGAGTTCTGCCAGGCACCACCATGTGCCTGGCATAACACTCTTGCCCAGAGTAGCTCTAGAAGATGAAACGGAAAGGAGCTAACATTCCTCCCACACAGGGTGCTAGCACTCACGGTGCTCCTTTCCAAGAAGCAGATGCTCCCAAGGGGTGACATATGTGAGCACTAGCCACACCTCAGTGGAGAGGCTCCTGGATTCCCTAAGATATAACACTTGGGATGGAGACGAGTCTGAGGTAAGTCTCAGGCAAGGCCATCATGACTGTCCCAGGGCTAGATGTAGCACAAGGGCTCCAAAAGCCAGTCTTCGGCTCCTCCACTCTTCCAGAACATACAAGAGGCAAGCCTGTCTATTCCTCAGACAGTATGACTGAGTCATTCAGATGTAAAACATCAAGCCAGACATGGTGGCCCATGCCTGTATTCCCAGCACTCAGGAGGCTGAGGCAAGAGGATTGCTATGAGTTTAAGGCCAGCCTGGGCTATGTAGTGAGTTCAAGAGCAGCCTGAATTACATGAGATCCTGTCCCAAAAAAACAAAAAAAGTAATAATCATATTGGCAAGCAACTTTTACTCAGCATTTCTTTCTTATTAGGCACTATATTAACTCACCTAATGTAATAGCTCTATAAAAACAGGCTTTTATTAAACCCATTTTTCAGATGGAGGTATTAATGGAAGGAAACACTCTCTAATGAGAAAAACAATTGATATTTTAACCTGGTTTCTTGGGCTCTAGAGCTGTCTTTTAATCACATTGCTTGCTAACTGATTTGAGCCTGGAGATAGGATCTTAGTCTCCCTAATTCCTAAACAGCTCTGGGACTTAAGACCCCATTCTCAAATCAAGAGAAAAAATAATTTCATCTAGTCAGTAGAGTTCACATTCACCTCAGGGACATTTTAAGTTCTCTAGCTAAGGTGGCAGCCTTACTGTTTTTTATTCATTTTGCTGTACTGGGAATTGAGTCCAGGGTCTTCACACTGAGCTATATCCCCAGCCATTTTTAATTTTTGTTTTGAGGCAAGGTCTCATTGGGTCGTTCAGGCTAGGCTCAAACTCATGATCCTCTTGCCTCAGGCTCCCAGAATGCTTGGATTATAGGCATGCCTTGCCAGGCCACTGAGGAAGGTGGTTTTTGGATAAGAACATAATAGACTTTAAACTTTGATTTGGGAATTTCTTGCTCCATATATCAGTAGAAGATAATAGTATTTCCTCTAACAATAAGGCAACTAAAGGCAAGCTGACTCTGCCAAAGTTATCCTGCTAATAAGCAGTAGAACTGGATCTTTTGTTTTAGGACCCAGGGCATTTTGGGGCACACTGGGAATTGAACCCAGCCATACTCTAACACTCAGTTATATACCCAGCCCTGTCTGTCTGTCTGTCTGTCTATCTATCTACCTATCTCAGCCTCCTGAGTGCTGGATGATGGGCATGAGCCACTATGCTGCCCTTTTTAGAGATTCACTAAATTGCCCAGCTGGCTGCAACTTTGCACCCCACGTCAGTTTGCTGAGTAGCTAGTATTGCAGGCATGTGTACTGCATCTGGCTCAGGGCACTTCTTGTTATACAACACAGCCTGCACAGAAGCCACAGGCTACTCATACCTCCTCACAGGACAGGTACAGCCTAGTGGCATGGGTTAGACTGATATTGGCACCCTACATCTGGCCCAACATTTCTCTCACAGGATCTTAAAGCACTATACACACACACACACACACACACACACACACACACACACACACACACACACATATCCAGCTCAAGCTGGATGTGGTAACACCCACTTATAATCCAGGATCAATGCCTGATGGCCAGCCTGGACTACATAGTGAGGTCAAGGCCAGCCTGAACTACTACATGAGACTAGTCTCAGCTAAGGAAAGTTTTATTTCATCAAGAAATACAACATCCTTTCACCAAGGTCTTAAAAATTGGTTACTTTTCACTAATAATTCTTAATCAATTAATATTTATTGAGGGCTCAGGTAAGTAATAAGCGCCAAGCAGGTGAGCAGGAGAGACAATGAATAATTGGTATCTCGATTCCTGCCAATACTTTGCTTCACTATTAATTACTAAATTGCTTATCCTTCCTTCCTTTTAACCCATGAGCACTTCCCTGAACCCTGACCTTGGTCTTTTGGGGTAAGGAAAGGTATTCTCCCTTGCACATGAAAGTACTCAACAAAGTTGTTAACTGATCTAGTTCTAAATAAGAAAACTGGGACTTGCCTGGATATTTTATTATCCAGTCAATAGTTCTTGCCACTTTAGCACATCAGATTGGATAAAAGCATGTAAAAGGTGCCACAGATGCAACTAAACAATGCTATCAAGTCCTCGGTTACAAAAAACTCCACTCTAGTTTCTGCCTCCACCACTGAACCAGGTTTCCAAATGACCCTAAATCTATAGGCAGCTAAGTATGGGCTCCTACTATTACCACGTAGGTCTGGGCTTAGGCCTTCAAATCTGAGCTGTCTAATAGATCTGTTCAGCTGATCTTAAGTCCTACTTCCCCAAATGTCCATCTCAGAGCATAACCTACATCATAGAGATTACTACCTAAACATGTCCAACTCCCTTTCAAATTATGAACTACCCTGTGAGAGGCTCATGCCTTATCCTAGCACCTAGCTCACTAATACAAAAAGCAGCACTCAAAAATGGTTAGTATATACAGCTACTTTCTCTTAGTTCAATGAAAAGATTTGTACTAATAGTGTTTATATATCATGTCTATATCTTGTACTATGAATAACTACTATGAAGACAAGATATGCAATGTATTTATTGTAAATGCCCTACTAATCTGTTCTGAAATGTTTTATTGCTATTTCTTTCTCAAGAAAATCAATCAAAAACAAAAAACTGGTTAGCTAGCACATGCTACCTGTTACAGATACCATGATGCCAGAATTGGCCATACCTAGTCATTCCCCTGTGACATTCTACAGACAGATGTGCTTCTCTTATCTAGGTTAAGGCATTAAGTCACCTGGAAAGGGTACCATGAGCAAGCAGCCACTCATTAGCAGTGATTAGCTGTTGTCATTTCCTCACTATTTCTGAACAGAAAATACAGCCCTTTGGAAGGGGAAGTAGAAGATAAAATGAGATTAAGACAGGGAAATAGAGGTTCAGGACATAGTGCTGCTTAGCACTAGACAAACAGCCCCTAAAGTTGGCTCTGAAAGGACAGTGTAGGGACCAGGGAGATGGCTCAGTAAAATAAGTGCTTGCTGGCAAGCACAAGGTCCTGGGTTCAATCCCCAGTACTGCCAAAAAAAAAAAAAAAAAAAAGTGCTTGACTGAAAGGACAGTGAGTCAGTATTCCAATTTGATCCACAGAGGATAAACAGCAGAGAATTGTTTAATAAAAGAGCTGAGTATTCCTGGAGCTACTGTGTCCCTTTCCTGATGCCAGAACCTCAGCCTCAGACCTTTCGGTTTTACTCCCTTCTCCATTCTTCCCTCTGCAGACTGCAGAAAACAATCCCCTAAATCAACCTGCTGTTTCCTCTTTCAGCAGCTCCTGCTTAGCAGAGAACAGTGTTAGCAATACAGTATTCACTCAAGTCAGCCTCAACCATTTGGAAGTCTCAACCAATCAGAACCTGTGAACATAGAAAGCAATGAAGGGGTAGTCTGAGTATGCCCTCCTTGCTTTGAGCCAGAGCTGGACCACTGGCTTACTGTCAGTTTGACAAGTTTTGACAAACTTGTGAGTTAAGTCTCCCCTATTAGATACTTCCTCTTATACCTTAACTCTGTAGGGTTCCTGTCCCAATTATATGCCCATACAAAAAAAAAGGACAAGATGTGTTAAGAGTAAGAGGGATGGTGAATTATTGGCTTATTTTTACTGTTTCCTTTTTTAAAAAGAAGAATGAGAACTGGCCTACAATGTCTACCAACACATGAATGAATAAAGAAAATAAAGTATTTATACAAAATGGAGTATTACACTGCCATAAAGAAAAGATAAATTTGAGTCATTTGTGGAAGAATGGGTGCAACTTTAGGCCATAATGTTAAAGGAAATAAACCAGATATTTAAGTTAAAACATTACATGGTTTTTCCTTCCATTTTTTTTTTCTTCCACAGCTCTGGGATCTACTTTTTTTGACTTTTAACTCAGGTTCCTTTCTTCAAGTCTACAACATAGTATAGTCTTTTTTTAATTTTTATCTCTCTCTCTCTCTCTCTCTTTGGTACAGGGTGTCACTATGCAGCTCAGACTCTTGTGATCTGATTTTCTTATATGAGAAACTTAATAAAAATAAAGCCCTACCCCCTGGGCATGCTGAGCAGGCCACAGAGACTGGGCATTGTGGCATGCCCTTGTAATCCCAGCATTGGGGAGGCTAAAAACAGGAGGATCACAAGAGTCTGGGCTGCATAGTGACACCCTGTACCAAAAAAAAAAGAGAGAGAGAGAGAGAGAGAGAGAAAGAGCTAATAAGGAGTAGAAAGATACATCAAGAGATAGAGGGAAAGAGAATAAGGGATTAAAAAAAAGGAGTTGAGATGTGCTATGTACATGTACCAACTCCACACAAGGAATGCAAACATTATATATTGTAGGCATGTACTTAAAAAAATAAAAATTAAAAAAAGACTATACTATGTTGTAGACTTGAAGAAAGGAACCTGAGTTAAAAGTCAAAAAAAGTAGATCCCAGGCCTGGCACCGTAATTCACAAGCTCCGTGACGTAGGCTGGCCACTTCAGTTCCTTGAGCCAGCTTCCTTACAGCACTTGAAAATGATAACCTGAGGTACTTCCATATGCTGCCCATTTGGAGGAGCACCTTGTGCCAGGAGGTAGTTAATAACGACTTTGCAAACAGTGAAATAGGTCCCTCTACCTGACTTGCCCAAAGCTGTACAACTGGGAAGTGGATGAGTTCCAAGGTGAATTTTTTCTAATTCCCAAACCCTTCATACTGTTTGCCACTGGAAATGACTTTTCTTTTTTTTTTTTTTAAATGCATTTAGTACAGGGTCTTCAGGGTCTCACTGCATAGATCAGACTTGTAGTGATCCTCCCATTTTCAGCCTTCAAAGCTCTGGGATTACAAACTCTGGGTGTGCCATCACACCCAGTCTCAATCGCTGCCTCAGTGTGCCCCAGGGGCGGAGCCGGCATAGCTTATGATTCCAGGGATCGAACCCCAGTCCCTGAGCTCTGCCTAAGCAGGTGCTTTAGTCCACTGAGCTATAGGGCCAGCCCTGAAATTTCTTCATGTCAAGTTTTCCTAAGAAAGCTGAGGAGATGGCTCAGTGGAATAAGCACTTCCCTGACAAGCGCAAGGACATGAGTTCAATCCCCGGTTCTACAAAAAAAAAAAAAAAAAAAAAAAAAGTTTTCCTAAATAGTCTTATCACAGTATCAAGATCTAGAAGCAAAAGTGTCTAACTTGGCTTTTTTTAAGAGTCACACCCCAAAATTCAAGGGTCCCAGGTCTCTGAGGCTGAAAGAGGCCTTTCCACGTTTACTCTCACACAGAAGAAAAATCAAGAAAGGCCTTAAAGGAACAGAAGGCTTCCTAAATTATCTCCCTTTTTTTTCTGTAAAAAATTAAGGCAACTGACCTGATCAGTATTTATTTCTGCTCATTCATTTTTAGTGCTATTTCTTTACTCTTCCATGCATGATCTCAAAGTCAGTAGGTGACGTGCCTGCCCCATCACTGACACAGGCCCAGCTTCACTGTACACCAGCTAATGCCGCCCTGACCTCAAGGGGCCTTTTGCATAACTGATAAGCACAAGCACACACTGATCCCACATGATGATGGCACAAGCTATCCTGACCCACACATTCTAAACAGACCACAAGTAATAGCAAAGAAAATGTGAAGCAGAATTTTTTTTTTTTTTTTTTGCAGAACCCGGGATTGAACTCATGCCCTTGCACTTGCTAGGAAAGCGCTTATTCCACTGAGCCATCTCCCGGCCCCTATGAAGCAGAATTTTTAAGAAGAGTGATATAATTTTTCCACTTGCCTCTCATTTGCCAATATGTAAATGAGAAAAGTCATTCTGACTTTAAGCAAAGTATACCAAACAGTCACAGGCACAAGGGTGACTACCAAAGGGAGATGCAGACAGGCATACAGAGGTTCTAGAAAAGGCACAAGATTTGTACTTAAGACTCTTAAAAAAAAAAAAAAGTCTATGAATCCCAGACAACAGAAATCAGAAATAGGGCCGGCCAAATAGCTCAGCAGATTAAAGCACCTGCAAGCAGATGCAGGGGTCCAGGGGTTTCATCCCCAGGCCTGCTGTGCCGGCCCTACCCCTGGGGTGCATTGAGACAGCAATTGAGACTGAGCGTGGTGAAGTGCACCTGCAATCCCAGCTCTTGGGAGGCTGTAAACAGGCGGATCACTATGAGTACGATCTAGTAGTGAGACCCTGAACACCCTGTAGATCCTTCCCTAAAATACGAAAAAAAATAAAGTTTAGAAATCAGAAATAATAGGGAAGAGTTATCCTTAAATCTACACAAAGGAGATCTGTCAATATTTGGCCTTTTCTGTAAGAGATCATCCCAGTACAAGCGATTAACATACAACTAACTCAGGTGAAAAGCCATGCTTGGCCTGAGCTGGCAAGAGCATTGGTGTTCTGCTATAGCACTAGTGGAAGTCTCAGCTGGTTTCATTTTTTGGGAGAACCACCTCCATCTTCACTAACATTTAAAACTGCTATCCAAGCCGGGCGTGGTGGCACAGGCCTGTAATCCCAGCACTCGGGAGGCTGAGGCAGGAGGATTGTTGTGAGTTCGAGATCAGCCTGAGCTACAAAGTGAGCTTAAGGCCAGCCTGAACTGCATAGTGAGACCCTGTCTCAAAAAAACAAAAATAAAATAAAATAAAACTGCTATCCAGCACTGCTGATGTAGCTCAGCTGTAGAGTCCATGCCTAGCAAGCACAAAAGCCTATGTTCAATCCCCAGCACCATAAGGAAAAATCCAAAAACCTATTTAGCAACCCCCATCATCAAGCAAATACTTACATGAATGGTAGATATTAAACACCAGTTTTTAAAAGTCAAGGAAAAACTCTTTTTTTAAGGAAAATTTTTCAATAGAGAAACATTTTCAAGGTATGGCATGGTAGTCCATGGCTATAATCACAGCTTTATGGGGGACTGAGACAGGAAGATCACAAGTTTGAGTCTTTCAGAACTAGTGAGACACTGCCTCAAAAAAAAAGAAGTAGGCTGGGATTAAGACAGGAAGATTGCCATGAGTTTGACAGCAGCCTAGAATACATGAATTCAAGGCCAGCTTGAACTCAACTGCATACTGAGACTCTACCTTGTAACTAAATAAATAGCTAAGGTTGTGTAATTTTTGGTGGCATTTTTGAGGGGAAGAGAGGTACTGCAGATCAAACTCAGGATCTTGTGCTTTCCAGGAAGACACTTGTGCCACTGAGCTATCTTCTTAGGTGTGTAGTTTAGTGTCCCCTGGGTTTAATCCCTAGACAGAGACAAGAGACAGAGACAGAGAGACAAATGAGAGAGACAGAGAGACAGAAACAGAGAGACAGAAAGAGGCAGAAAGATTATGCATTCTCTTATATAAAAAGAAAATAACAAGTGCAAGTCTGTACATTCCCATTCACATAAATGCACAGAAAGTGCCCAGCTGGTTTATTAATCATGATGATAAGAGTTAGGAGAATAAAGAACAGGAGCTTCCCTTACTGCTTTATTTGAAATGTATTTATTTAAAAGCACAGTATAATCTCATGGCTGGGGACAGGGAGACAGGGAAAATGAATTTGGAATAAGATATGGGTTCAGATCTTCACTCTGTCACTTACCGGCCCCACAATCACCAGCCAACTGCATAATCCCTCCAAAGCCCTGGTTTAAGATTTAGCTGGCTATGTTTAAGTGAAAACATATAAAGGACTTTCCACAGAGATGACCACAGATAAGCACTCAATAAATGGCAGCCTTTATTTATATTAATTATAGTAATAAATTCAGTATCAAAAATCAAATCCCTGAGATAACTTCAAAGAGAATCATTATTACATTCAACTATGGTTTAGTCTTTATATTAATCATTATTCCTTTTTAAATTATCAATTGTGTGAGTTTTAGTCATTAAATTTTACAGCTGGGAAGGATCTCAAGAATTCATCTAAACTAGTAGTTCAAAATCTGGCTGCACAGTTGAATTAGCAAGGCAGCTTAGATGTGGGGCAGATGCCAAGGCTTCACACTGGATTAGAACTTCTGGGAGGTGAGACATCTTTTCTAACTACACACCTACTCCTCCACAAATACATCTCTACAGAGGAGCATGCAAGACAGAAGTATAAAGAAATTTTACATAGATGATACAATTTCGTTTTGTAGTAAATTAAAAAGATAAAGCCTTTTAAAGTTAATAATAAGCTTTCTCAGGGTAATTTAATGTAGCTAATCCATTGAGCAGAATGGGGGTCTTGGCTGCCCATAGTAGTATATGCCTATAACCCCAGCACTTGGGAAGCAGGCTCAAAGCCAGCCCAGGTCTCATAATGAGTTCAAGATCAGCATGAATTACATATAGAGACCCTGTCTTAGAAAAAAACTCTCCTCAAATCTAGAATGGGGGTCTTAATACCTAGCCCAACAAATTCCATCTCAGAACGGCATTTGCAAAAGATATATGCAAAAAGATACAAATCTCCATCACTGAAGAAAATATAAAATCCAAACAAGAAAAAGAGCTAATCTACATGTCTAACAAGTAAGAAATGTTTTTGTAATTATGGTATATCCATGATGGGATATTACATGTTCATTAATATTTTAATCTAATTTTTAATAGCATAAGAATATGATATATTAAGTAAAAAAAACAAAAATAAGTATCAGCAGTCTTACAATTTTGAGATGTCAAAATATCAATCTAAACTTCTCCAGGAAGCAACCACCTGATGGGAAGAGAAGGTACAACCTTGAAAAGTTGGTAGGACCACAGAGAGAAAACTCAGTTTACTGTAGGTGCTATAAAGAAAACAACTGAGATCAAATCCTAAACTTTCCCATTCCAGATTTCCTTAGTGCTCTAGGACACAATACACACTGTAGGATTAATATTTGTCCACCTAGAAAAAGACACTTCAAAGTTCAGCTTTCCCAACGCTGCCTTAGAGCAAACTAACCATTCTAAGCAGGTGAGACTTTACCTCCTCATGCCTGTAATTTCAGCACTCAAAAGAGGATCTCACATTTAAGGCCAATGTAGGCTACACATTGAGTTCAAGGGTAACCTAGATACACAGTAAACCCTGTACTTAAAAGAAAAAAACTATCTCCTGAAACTTTTGCAGCTGGGTGTCCTGATGCACACCTATAATCTCGTCACTCAGGAGACTGAGGCAGGGGAGGATCACTACAAGTCTGTACTGTGTAGCAAGATCCTGTATCAAAAAAGTATTTTAAAAATACCAAAAAAAAAAAAAAGAAAAATATTTTAAAAAATAATAAAATAGAGGCTATCACTATCTTTTTTTTTTTTTTTCCAGAGCCAGGAATCGAACTCAAGCCCTTGAGCTTGCCAGGGAAGCACTTATTCCACTGAGCCATCTCCCCAGCCCCTTAAAATAGAGGCTGATGAGATAGCTCAGGAGACTAAAGCTCCTGCTTAGGCAAGCTTAGGCAAGCCCAGGGACTGCACTTCGATCCCCCACACCACATGTTGCACCACCCCTACCCCCAGGGCAGGCTGAGCTAGCCAGACAGTCTGGCATGGTGGCACATGCCTGTAATCCCAACACTGTGGAGGCTGAAAGCAGGAGGATCACTATGAGTCCCAGCTGCATTGTGAGTTCCTATAACAACCAAATACATGAAAAATAATAATAATTTTGAAAATAATAAAATAAAAAAAATTTTTCCCATGGGAATACAGTCATCAAGGCAACAAACTGGCATCTTTTCTATCATTATTTCTCAGGTTATTCACACATGCTAATGATGGAGACTCAGCTGTACTTCCTAACCTTTAGAGGCTTCAAGAGACTAAATTTTTAAAAAATAGAAAAAACTGCCTGGCAAGCACAAGGTCATGAGTTCAATCCCTGGTACCGCAAAAAAAAAAAAAAAGAAAAAGAAGAATTTATCCAGTGTTAATAATTTTAATTATTTTTCTCCCTCATAGGTTCCACAATTTCCCTTCTGTTTCTTCATAGCTTTCAGGTTTTTTTCCCACTTTTGGATTGTTCTTTCATCTATCTTTCCCTCACTGTATTTTCCCATCCCTAAAGCTCTTTGCCTCAATGGACAGAAGTCTGGCTTTAGCACCCCCATTTTTCTGACCTGGCATTCCTCCCTGTAGGAATGTTAATCAGCATGTGGAATTTAATTAATTCAGCAGCTAATTAAAATTCGGAAAGGAGGAGTGGAAAAAGAGGGCGGGAGAAACAGCCTGCTTCAGTGCAGAAGGTACTGCAGATGGTTCTGGGTTGGCTGGCACCATGCCACCGCCCTCCAGCCCCCTCCCCTGCACACACAGGGAGTGGGGAGGGGCAAAAGTGAGGGGCACAGGCTGGCAGAGTCTGTAGACAGACTCATTCAGTCCTGCTGCCGCTTTGTGTAGGGAAGAGACTAAGGGAGAAAAATGAGGATGAGGGGGAAGACTCGGACGGACCCGCTCAGGAAGAGCCCAGGAAGGGGCATCCGAACAAGTAACTCCTCTCCTCTTCAACTCTGGATGAAGCAAAACACAGCAGCACCAGAGGGTTCCCTGGCTCACAAGGATCACTGAAGACAAGATGGGAAAATGTAGCCACTGATTCACTGGAAAAAGAGCAATAGTTCATTCTGGCAATCAGGGAGCTTCTCTACTGCCATTCTTCCCATGGTGGGCTGAGCAGGTGATGAGGAAGATGGCTATGAGAGATGAAGGATGACAGTGGGCTTGAATGGGCACCGGTGAGCAGATGGACAAAAAGGAAACAAAGAAAGGAATGAAGGGTACACATAAGGAGGGAAGGGAAAAATGGAGAAAGGCAAGGAAGAAATAAGGAATGGAGAAGAGGAAGTCAGGGGCAGAATCAGGCTTTGTTTGCCAAGATGGACAAAGAGGGATGGGACACTCAGCAGAAGACTTCCACATCTGACTCCACCCAGCCTAGGCCCTATGTAGGGAAAAGCAGGGCCACAAGGAGAGGGCAGGTGCACAGGTCCTTCTTGGGGGTCAACTAAGCTGAGTCCCACAGAGACAGGGACTCATCCAGAGGATCCTCTAAAGATTGGATATTTCTGCCAAACCAGGACTTATCAAAAGCATGGAGAAATGCTTCCAAATGAACAGAAAAGGAAGCTAAATGACAGGAGGCCGCAGGATCTGATTCCAGGAGCTCCGGCGGGGAGATGGGTGAGGAATGGGGTTTTTAGCAGTCCCCCAAAGCTCTCTAGGGGTGTTGTTGGATATTCTAAGGGGAAATACATCCTTCAGGGGATGGACTTGAGGATTTAAGGATGAGAAAGAGCAAAAGAGCTTGACCCTCTGTTGGAAGCTAGATCTAGAGAGTTTCAGGAAGAAAGCCTTGGGAGGGCTAAGCAAGGAAAGCAAGCAGAAAGGACAGACACCTAAGCCTTGACTGAAGGAATCCAAGAAGAGGGCTGTAAAGCCACATGGAGATTCCAGGTATAAACTGCCACAGTATGAGTACAGCACAGGGGAAATCACTGTAGCTAAGAGACAGGGTTTTTCTAGCTAGGAATTCTGATTTGATCTCTTTACCACCCAGAGCTTCCTGTAACATCAAGCAATAAGTGAATCCAAACTGGGAGGGAGAGAAGTAGAAGCTCAGGACTTTCAATCCTCCAGAGTCTGTCCCACTCAGGGTGGAAGTGGGGGGAGCCCAAGCTGAGATAAAGCAGTTCCACAGTAAGTTGCCTCCAGCTCAATTAAAGGGAAACATACAAATGTTTTCTAAACCTTATACTAGGTTTTACTTAACAAAATGAGACTGTTTACTAACACAGCCAGTGATGGCCTGACTGCTAGAGGGGAATTCTGTACCAGTGAAGGTTCCAGATAGTTGGTAGCCCTGGGACAGACAAGTGTGCAGCAGATGAGCAAAAGAGTTCAGAGCTGCTGCAAGCACTACCAACTTCCATGCAGCCCCAGGAGACCCCTGAAGGGAAAGAAGACTTACGCAAAGGAGCAGACTAGCCACAGTAAGGTCAAAGAAACCTGGAAGGGAATCCATCCCAGGCTGTGGCAGCCACCAACTCCTTCCAACAGGCTGACCTGTGTGAAGCCTGGGAGACACTTGTGCCTCTCTGGCAAGCCAGGTCCTTTGTGCGCCAGCCCACATGGTCTGGCCCTCTTACTGCTCACACTAAAACAGCAGGCAATCATACTGCTGGCTCAAGGTTGTCAGTAACCCCAGAGGAAACTGAGACACTACTTTCCAAGAAAAAGTCGGACACACATGTCAGGAAATACTTTTTCCCCTCCCTGAGATAGTCTGTGTAGTTCAGGTTGGGCTTGAATTCACGGCAATTCTGCCTCAGCCAGCACAGATTCTTATGCCAGCTTATTAATTATTTGTGTGGCCCTGGCAAATTACTTCCCCCTGCAGGGTCTATGAATAAAAGAAAACAAAAATCAAGCAATATCTTCAATACCTAGAGAAGAAACAGTTGAAACTTACTACTGTTGGGTCGGGGAGATGGCTCAGTGGAATAAGTGCTTCCCTGGCAAGTGCAAGGGCCTAAGTTCGATCCCCAGTTCCACAAAAAAAAAAAGAAAGAAAGAAAAGAAAGAAACTTATGACTGTTTCAAAGAATTCTGAAGCTGAAAAGTCCTCAGCCTACATTGTAACAAGAATTTACTGATGCTTGCTTTTAAGAAAGGATCCTTAACAGAGATCATTATCTATTCTGTAAGAGACTATGGCCCTCACTAGGGCTTCATAAATAGGAAAAGAGAGGATTAAGAAAGGCAGGAGGAAAATCAGTTGAGGAAACCAGTGGCCTCTGGCCCATCAAACTCTATCAATACACACAAACCTTAGGCAGGCAGGCAGGCAGGCAAGAGGGACATGTCTCCATTGGCCTGTACATAGCTAGATGATATAGCAAAGCATGTGATGACCTAGCCCTGTACGTCACCATAGCTACTGCCACCCCTCTAGCATGCTCGGCCTCCTCCTTAGTCCAAGAGTCAGCCATTCCTGTGACAGCCAAGCAAGCCAAGGAAGATTTCCTCCAACCAGCAGAAAAGATGACTTACTACCCATACTGTGGATAATTTTGAGGATATGTTCAAGGAAAAGATTCAACACTACTAAGCTAGAAGTACTAGGATGCTATTAATTTCAAAAAGGAATAATTTGATGAGAAAAATTAGCCATCTTAAAAACTGGGCAACTTTTATAATCAACAACACTACTGAATTTTTTTTTGGTATTGTTTTGTTTTATCTTTTTGAGACAGGGTCTCACTATGCAGTTCAGGCTGGCCTTAAGCTCACTTTGTAGCTCAGGCTGGTCTTAAACTCACAATAGTCCTCTTGCCTCAGCCTCCCAAGTGCTAGGATTACAGGCCTGCGCCACCACGCCGGGCTCTACACTACTGAATTAACTGAAGCCTATGATTTAGGTCACACAATGAGATCTCCAGATAAGATACAAGGTCAAGGAATAAGAGCCAGAATGGTGTGACCAGTTTGGGGCACATTCTGGAAAAGATAAACAATAAAGGAAACTGTGGGCTGAGTGGGGCAACCATGTAAACTCAGCTGAGATAAAAGAGTAACATGGAAGAGAAAGAAGCTGGAAGCCGACTGCAAGAGTAGGGTCCTGCAGCCAGTAATGACCACCCAGCCAGCCAGGGTGCCTGCAGGTGTCAGTGACCCCAGCAGGACCTTTACAGGACTGGGAAGATCGGTAACAAGGTATATCATATCCTAAGAGATGCTCTATCCTTAGAGCACAATGTCCCTCCAGCCTTAAAAATAAATGATAACAAGTATGGCCATCCTTAGCAATCAAACTTAACATTTCTGGATGAAGCCCTTAATATCTAAGTTCTCATTACTCTCATTTTCCCGGCATGTAGATCCAAATTCTGTAGCTCCACATAACATACGATCCCTTGCCAGGGAAATGTTCACTACCCAGATCCGGAAACTGAACAATATGGACAGTAAAAGAAGATACTTTTCCTCTCCAATCTTGGTATGTTCCCTTTACACAGCCTTGTGATTCCCCAGTGTCAGTGTTGATCCCTTAATTTGCCTCACCTCATTCTCTTCTACAGCACTCTTATCTACACCCCCTTACATTAGAAGAGTATCTGTAAGATGCCAAAGGTAGAAAGGATAAAGAAAAAGAAAAGGGGTAAGATAAAGCTTTTAGATAGAGGAGTGAGATGGAAACCCTGCAGACAGACAGAGAGAAACCAAGAGAGCTGGAGCAGGGGGGAGGGGAAGAAGATGGCACTGCAGGGGGAAAAAAAGAGCGCCAGAAAATTAATTTGAGGAAGGGAACAGTAAAGAAGACGCTGGTGGAATAACAATCAGGCAGTAGAGGGCTGAGCAAAGGGGGAGGGTGACCGGGTGGAAAGGAATGATGCTGGGGAGGAGGGCCTTGCCTACAAGCAGCAGCAGCACCACCTATGGGCATGGTGAAGGGCTACAGACAGCAACAAAGCCCCCCCCCCCAGTCTGGGGTGCAGGTGGGGAGGGACAAGCCATGGTTTCTGCCCTACATGCCTCTCAGCAGCACAACATGCAGGCTAGAAGAATAAACTGTATATGGCTCTCCTGAGAAGAGAGGGACTTAACAAGGTAAGGGAGGGAGGAGAGAAAACTCTGGGGCTTTTTTCCAAGGCAGTCTCTCCTCAGAATTCAGGCAACAGAAAAGAGAAGGGCTTGAAAGGGGAGGGATGCCAGGTACAGAAAAGAATGTGAGTGGCCACTTCTTTTTTCATTCACTGGGGAAAGGATTTTATCTTTATTTCTGAGTGATTTCCTTCCCCACTGGACATGAGAGAGTACAGCTCCATCCCTGGGGCAATGGATGCCCTCACTCAGCTGCTTCCTCTCAGTACTGCCTTGAAACTCCCATCCACCATTAGAAACCCCCAGGGATCCACCAAGCTGGAGAAGAAAAGGAAAGGTCCCCCCTTCAGCCAGACAGGCCTGGGCGGGGGGGGGGGGGGGGGGGGGGGGGGGGGGGGGGGGGGGGGGAGGACAGGGTGGAGAGTGGAAAGAGAAAGCTCTGCACAGGGAGAGGAAAATGTGATCAGTAGTATTTGTTGTGCTTCCAAGGAAGGATCCGTCACATTTTTAATAATAATAAATACATGAAGACAGATTTGCCAGCACTGCTCTGGCTCCTTAGGAGAGTGGGGGAGGGGAGCCAATGCAACTGCAGCACAGACCTATATCGCCCCCTCCCTTCCCCCATTAGGCTCAGGATTGCAGCCACTTACCCCTCCCCCTCTAACTGCAGTCTTCCTCTCCACAGCCCACCCTTTGCAGGGTCCCTTCACACAGCTCAGCACCTCTCTCTCCCATTTCTACCCTCCAACCCTACTCCATCTATCAGGACTCGTTCTCATTTAATGCAGCCATACCTCAAAGATTACACCACATCTCAGGTTTGTTCCCCTAGTCTTTTCAACAAATGTCCTTCTCTCCCTACAACACTCCACAGAAGAAACCCAGTACATTTCAGCATTTCCTGGATTCTACCAAAAAGGACTGCCTTTCTCCCCATTTCTATTTCAGAGTGACCTCCTTTCTTGTACCCTTAAAACTATAATGGCTATCAAATGTGCTTGTGCTTAGGGGGTATCAGGGCCTCAGAACTCAGTGACTACTGCCACCTATTGACCCAAATTTGTTCAAGATAGACCTTTAATACACTTCTTACACAGCAACGCTCTGTTATTTCAAAAGCATCAATAGCTTAAACATGCAAAGGCATGGCTCTTGGGGCTGCTCTGAAACCCTCTGAACAATGAGATCAAAGAAATACAAAAGCAAGACTGGGCAGAGAGCCAGAGTAATGATTCCTTTCTCTATGCAAGGCAGAAAAGAGGCCCAAGGAACGAAAAAGCAACTTTAAGTCTCCTTGAGCATTTGTAAGTAAAGAAAAGGAGACGGAATATTTTTTCAAGTGCTGGTGAGAATTGTGTGCAGCACAACATGAATGATGTGGCTGATACAGCAAAAGGCAGGATTTCATTCATTCCCCTTCATCAAGCTGGTCAAATCCTTGGCATGAATGAGGGGTTTATGTAGTTACAGATCCCAGGGAGTATCAAGGACATCAAAGAGGGTGGCAACTCAAACTCAATTTGTACCAATCTGACCTGGAGTATGGACAGATAAACTTCTGTGGAAAAGCACAGGCCTTCACCATGCAGCCCTGGGTCTTCCATCAACCCAAGATGAGAAATGGGTGTGAGCTCTCCATGGTTCTGAAAAGTAATGCCCCCTTCCCCACAAAATGTGTTTTTCTAATCATGTATCCATGAAGATTGCTGTGAACTCTAGGCACAGTTTCCAAGCTTTAAAAAAAAAAAAAAAAAAAAAAAAAAAAAAAAATCCCTAACAAAGCTTCTGAGGCAAAAACAGACCTTTGACAAGCTCTCCCTCACTCACTGAGATGAAACAACTACGGCAGAGATGCTAAATTACTTGTTCAGGACTTTTGCCATCCCATTACAAGAGTGAACAAGATCTCGGGTGTTGTTCATGCACAGTGACAGATGTGCCTCAGTGAACATTAGAAATGACCTCTTACTTGACATTTATGTAGTATGAAGGATCAAATAACTAAATCTATGGGTAGGAATAGCAGCAGAAGAAAAGCAAATAGTCAGAAAGACACTGAAATTTTTAGTTCTCCAGCTCTATTACCCTCAAAATGATTCTCAAACTACAGTCCATGAAATTCTAAAGGTAGTTTAGATATCATCAAGAATCCTCAGGAATAGGGTCATAAGAACACATAACTTAGTTAGGCCTAGTGGCACACACTGGTAATCCCAGGACTGTGGGAAGCTGAAGCACGAGGATCACAAATTTGGCCCAACCTGGGTTTGAGACCCTGTCCCAAAATAATATACAGATAAATAAATGAATGAATGAATAATAAATAAATGGCTGGGGATATAGCTCAGTGCAGAAGTCCTGGATTTAACCATGTGTATATGGTTAAATATATATATACATATACATATATATGTATATATATATATATATATATATATATATGTATATATATATTTGTATATATATATATATATATGTATATATATAATTTCAAAACCCCTATCCTCACTTTATGCCTGATTTTTTATTTTAAAAAATCCACACTAAATATCCTCTAAATATTGTTTGACGCAAATATTGTCAAAAATGATTTTTTTAATACCAGGAAAACAAGTTGTCCTGGTATTAAAGATTCAGTACAAAGTTCACAAAGGCAGGGTTTCATCTGTTCTGTTCACTGTTATTCCAACAAGCCAGCATAGTGCCTAGAATTTCTGATTTCTTTGAAAACAAAGTCTTAATAGAAATGTGGCAAAAGGGAAAGAGGCACTAGAGATTATAAATTACCTACATTTTTTTAAAAAAGAACGAAAGTCCTTGCTTCCCTGGCAAGCGCAAGGTCCTGAGTTCAATCCCTGGTTCCACCAAAAAATAAAAAAATAAAAAATAAAAAAAAGAACAAAAATCCTGATAACTCATGAACTAGAGAATACACAAAGTTCCCTGTTCTCTGTGTTCCCCAGGAATTGGTTATCCAACTTAACTGGTGAGGTGTCCCTAGACAAACTGCTTCAGCTGAGGGTCTCAGATTCCTCACTAATGAAATGGAAAAAACATATATTTTGCAGGGATTACATGTAAAGTATTTAGCTCTGTATACAACACAACTTAAGATTTTTCAGAAAAAGAAATCCTCCTAATCCAAAACTCTTAATTAGAAATGTAGTAGTCCTAAGAAATCAACGTGGCAGTTCCAGTCAAAACATTTTTGAACCAAACCACTTATTCAGTAAGTTTAATCCAGAAAAGGAAAAGAACCTCTACATTTGTTTTTGTGGTTCTTTGGTTAGACTAACTTGAAGATAAATACAAGAATCTATGTTTTTATGATGCCCCCCCTTTCCCTAAGATTTTTTTTTTTTTTTTGTCTTTTTGAGACAGGGTCTCACTATGCAGTTCAGGCTGGCCTTTTTAGCTCACTTTGTAGCTCAGGCTGGTCTCAAACTCACAACAATCCTCCTGCCTCAGCCTCCCAAGTACTAGGATTACAGGCATGCGCCACCACGCCCGGCTTCCCTAAGATTCTTGAGGATATCTAAATTACCTTTAAGACTAATCATCTAGACCAATACAAATCCATACTAACAGAATTCAGAATCAACCAAGTATATTCTTGGCCATGACAGTGCCCAAGAAAGCCAGACACTAAAATTAGATGCTTATGAGAAGAAAACTTTTTAAAAGTTGCAATGAATTAATTCAATATTCAGTCTCTTTTTATTTTCTGCATTACATAAGACCTGCAAGATCTCTCACCAATTCAAGTTACTCAATAAATAAATAAACAATAATTTAAAAAAATAAAGTTACTCAATAGATAAAACACAGGGCTGGGGAGATAGCTCAGCAGTCTAAGCACCCACCTATAAGCACAAGGACCCAGATTCAACCCCTACTACCAAATGCCATGCCAGCTCCAGGTACACATGCAGGCCACCAAAACCAGGCCTCGTGCCACATGCCTATAATCCCAGCACCAGAGAGGCTGCGACAGGAGGATAACTAATAGTCTGAGCTGCATAGTGAGACCCTATACCAAATAAATAAAGTAAATAAAAGATTTCTAAAAATTTTTTCTAGGCGCCAGGGAGATAGCTCAGTAGGGTAAGTGCTTGCCTGGCAAATGCAAGAGCCTGAATTCAATCCCTGGTTCTGCCAAAAAAAATAAATAAATAAATAGAATTTTTAAATAGATAAAATACGGAATCTTAAATATATAACTCCCACTAGTTTCCTAACTGGAATGTAGCTGATGTTTCTGTGGGACTTTCCTTCTTTTGACTGTTAAGCCAGGAATTTTTTCCCAGCCAGTTTCCAAGTGTTGTTCCACAGCTCTCTTTAAAAGGGCTGTTCTTTACCGACTCTAGCAAATAGCAGCCTTAGTTAAGGAAGAGAATGAGGCTGGAAACACTGATTCTGTACTCCATGCTTCTTGCTCACTCTAAGTTCTATGAAGGCTCAACAACTAACCAAAGATCTGAAATATGTTCATATTATTCTAGAAAGTACCCAGAGAAATGGAGACAAGCATAGCTCATGTAGAAAAGCTCCATCTTTGTTTTTCATTGAAGTATCAAAGGTTTCCTGAATTACCAATGCCACCTGGTGGCCAGGCTAGGTACACTAGCAAATCTTAAAACTACGTGTATTGTATTGTAACAAATCACACAAAAAATCAGGGAAACATATACTGGGAAGAGGTGATTATTCTATTATTCTATACTATCAATTTTTTTGTAAAACAATCACTTCTGGGGGTTGGGGATTTGGCTCAGTGGTAGAATGCTTGCCTAGCAAGCTGGAAGCCCCAGGTTAGGTCCTTAGCATTAAAAACAAAAATATAAACCTCCCCACCAGTCCTTTTTGGACAGGGAGATGGTTTCCCTGGCAAGCACAAGGATCTGTGTTCAATCCCTGGTTCCACCAAAAAGCAAACAAACAAACAAAAAAAATGACCACTTCCAGGTTTTTGAGGAAAACATATCATCAAGAAAAACTTTACAAAGCCAAACTTCAAAACATTCAGAGCAGTTTCATCTCTTTTCACCCAATCTCCAAAAACACCCTGCACAACCAACAACTCCAGTCATACAATACATGTGCAAAAGGGTCTTCAATTTGTAAGCAAAATCAATTTTATTAGGAAAGATCTTTCCATATGTCCAAATAAACAATGAATTTCAAAGGAAATAACTAACATACAGTGAAATGAGAAGTATCCCAGGGATGATAAAATACATAAGTATGTATACCCATAATCATCGCCGCCTCCGAAAACCTGAAAGGAAGGGAAACCAAGAGTGAAGCAAAGGACAGTTGGAAAAGCCAAAGAAAGGGGGAAAAGCTCGCCTAGAAAGAAGGGCTCACCAGCAAGTTCCTAGGCAATATGTGCTAATCTTCCCAGGAAAAAAAGACTGAAAGGAATGAAATTAAAATGGGATAATGCTTCCTTCAGGTGACATTTTTACAGTTCTATTTAAGAAAGACTAAACAGGATCTGTAGGACCTCAGAGATGAAATCTAGAGATCCTTTTTAGGAATGATGCCGATTTCAAGCTTAAGAAAGAAATTAAGTGAGAGTCCACCTAAAAAGATTAATGTTCCGCATGAACAAGATACTATGGGGGTTGGTGAGACTCAGGCTAACAATTTGAATTCCCCACCCTGCTTGCACTGATCATTCAAGTTCTAGCAGTTCACTAACCTTTTCTCTTCCGACCTTTCTTAGGTATCTTCTTCCGCTTCTTAATAGGATTCTGATCCTGAAAACAGACAGAAAAATGAAGGAACAGCAGTGTGTCTGCAGGTGCCAATTTCCCTCCCCAAGGACAGCTGCTTTCCACCACTATATCCCAACCTCACCTCATCAAGATGAGCAGCTCCTCCTGTCAGTGCACTGATATCACTGAAGTGCGTGAGTGAGTGAAGCTGTGAGCTCATAACATTTGCCCGCTTTTGCCTTCCTTTCTCTCGCTTACTGACACTTAAACGCACCATCATGCTCTCCTCATAATTAATCCTGTCAGAAAAAGATAGACACTATTTCCAGCAGGCTCAGACCATGGTGGTGGAAAGCTACAGTCCACAGCCTGGAGCCTGGTATTTACTCATTCTAGTTCAGAAAGTTCACAGAAAATTGCACAACTCAAAGCCATAATAAGCAGGGACAGAGAGAATCCTCAGTGTCAAGCTTCCACTAGGACTTCCTTTACTCTTAAAAATAAACCCACTGCCCATCCACACAATTATGTAACACTCTGTACCAGAAAATCCTATTTCAGCTCTCCACAATCCATCAACTGTACAGACTATACCTGAGCAAAGCTGACAGGCCTACACTCAAGGCTCCCTACTTTTCTCCTCTGAATTTACAATACTTTCAATGCCACTATAAAAACTTGCCTTTATTGCTTTCTACATAAGCTTTTATTCTATAATTAAAGCAACTACTAAACAGGTATGGTGACACCCCCCCTTGTAATCCCAGCTACCTAGGAAGCTAAGGCATGAAAATCACAAGTTGCAGGCTAGCCTAGAAAGCCGAACAAGATGTTTCAAACTAAAATTTTAAAAAGGCTTGTCAGGCACAGTGGTACACACCTATAACACCAACACTTAAGAGGATGAGACAGGACAATTGTGAGTTAGAACCTAGCTTGGGCTACAGTCAATTCAAGGCCAGCCTGAACTGTATACCAAGGCAACAAAAAAGAGGGGAAGGAAAGACAGTGCTAAGATATAGCTGAGGGGTTGAGTAGTTGCCTACTATGCAAGAGCTGGGTTCAATCCCCAATGCAACTAAATAATAAGAAATAAATGTCCTACAACTGCATGTATTTCTCTCTACATAGCATTGAGCTGTATCACCAGCCTACACACAAGGTGGGGAGAACCAGCAAAGTGTTCTGAGGCAGAAGAATCATAAGTGTGAACACAACCCAGGTAATCTAGTGACTCAGGAAGACACTGTCTCAAAACAATAAAGGCTGGGGATATAGCTCAATGCAATGGAAGCCCTGAGTTTAGCTTCAATAACAAAAACAACAACCAAACAAAACAAAACCCACTTTTTTCTTTTTTTCTAGTTCTTATTTTGTACTTCAAACTCCTTAATTTTTTTTTCTTCTTTTTTTTACGGAAGGAAAAGTTTATTTAGCTCAGTTTGTGGAGGTTTCAATCCATACTCAGCTGACTGCAATAAGGCAAAGCACAACAGTTCAAGGTGGTGGAAAACAGCAAAAGCAGCAAGAGCAAAATGGGAAGAGCTGCCTCAAACTTAATTCGTAAAAATATCATCTCAAGTTTTTCACTCTACATTCACCCAAAGTCTGAGGACAGGTGTCTACAGAATGGAAACAACTTGTAACTACACAAGCACAGACCTATGTTGGTCCTCCTGACTCTGGCGTGTGACATGGGGATGGCGAGCATCATGGATCTCCTCAGGCGCATCTGAGTACTGCTCCTTAAGTTCACGAATGACAGAGCTGCTCAGTGCCCGCCTCTTGGCTCGTTCCAGACGCTTCTTCTCCCGCTCAGCTTCTGTTTCATCTACATAATTAAAAATACACAAGGGTTATATCAGAACAGAAAAAAAACAAACAAACAGAAATACAGCTCACCCGAAGGAGGCAGCAGCCACAATTCATACCGTAATGCACAGGAACCAAGCGCGGTGGGACGTATTTTTTAGATGCTCCTTTTATAGGTTTCTTCCCTGAAGCATCTGCCTGGCCATCCACTGCTTCACTTTCTTCTTCATCCTCGGAGCTTAACTATAAAAGAAATGATGCATGCAAACTTGGGACGTATTAGGCAAGTGAGAGGAAAACCCAAAGGTAGAATGCCCTGAGGTGATGGAAATATGAAAAAAAGGAAAAAGGAGCACCTCATACTAAACAAGGTACAAACTGGAAAACCAAGTCACAAGAGAATCCCAGGAAATTCGAGACCACTCTGAGGATCCTTTAGATGCAAATTCTTCAAGAAAATCAGGAGGAAATGCAACTCTTACCTTGCTTATCATATTGCTGGGACGAGGTTTAAAACGAAGCGGATCATTCTCACCTAAATACAAAATCCAAGAGGATGCTGTAAGATCTGGAACTTTACTATGATGCCCACCAACTTTATGATGATGTTCTCACTTTAGCTCAGTAGAATAAGCGCTTGCCTGGCAAGCACAAAGTCCTGAATTCAATCCCTGGTACCACTAAAAAAAAAAAAAGAACTTACAGAGGCTGCCTGTCACTGCAGTCTTGACCAGTTTATCAATCTGGTACTTCAGTTTTTGGTCCAAGGGACGAATCTTCTCCAAAACCTACAATGTATTAAACAGAATTACATTCCCTTCAAGCTGAGTACACATAAGAGAGCCTGTGCTGTTGCCCGGCAGGGCAGCTAATATGCACAAAGTGGAACAAATAAAGAGTAAAATACTTTCTTTCCATTTGGTTTTTCTTACTTTTGTTGGGGGGCAAAACCAAGGATTGAACTCAGGCCCTTGCATTTGCCAGGGAAGTGCTTATTCTACTGAGCCATCTCCCTGGCCCTTGGTTTTTCTTAAATATGAGAGTCACTTCAACAAGAGTTACTGAGTGATAGATTTGGAGTTCAAGATTTAGAAACCTGGAGGATTCAGAGGTTGAGGCAGAAGGATCACTGTGAGTTCCAAGCCAGCCTGCACCATACAGCAAGACCATCCTTCCCAAAGCCCATCCTCCTTCCCAAAAAAGAAATCTAGAATTCCAAGATGTCAAAAGTCTCATACCGTGCGAATCTCTACGAGTCTTAAAACTGCAGCAAGTCCCTGAAGAGATCCTCCCGAGGCTTTGTGCAGGATGAGATGACTCAAATCCATTAGGTACATAAGCAGCAGCTGGTCTTTCACTTCCAAGAAGCTAAGACCCTGAGTTAAACAAAATAATGAGATGCAAATTCAATTTTACCTTCCTAAAAATCATAAGTGCCTAAAGCAAACAGGAAGACTTTTTTTAGGAAAAAAAAAAAAAAAGTGGCAAACTATATTCAAGAAAGTAAAAGTGAAGAGTAGGGGAGAAACTGGCTCTGCAGGGCAAACTAAAGTGCAGGACAAAAGCAAAATAAAAGATATCCTATTTCTTTTTTTTCTTTTTCTTTTTTTTTTTTTTTTTTTGTCTTTTTGTGACAGGGCCTCACTATGCAGTTCAGGCTGGCCTTAAGCTCACTTTGTAGCTCAGGCTGGTCTCAAACTCACAACAATCCTCCTGCCTCAGCCTCCTGAGTGCTGGGATTACAGGTATGCGCCACCACGCCCAGCCATCCTATTTCTTAAAAAAAAAAAAAAAAAATCCTATGGAGCTGGGGATATAGCTCAGTGGCACACGTACCTTGCCAGGCAAGTGCAAGGTCCTGAGTTCAATTCCCAGTAGAAAAAAACAAAACACCCTAGAAGGAATAGGAAGGGCTATCATGAAGAAAAGCCAGGATAGCCAACGTTTTTCCAAACTCAAGGATTTCTCAGTTGGTTAACACAAAGTATTGGAAGTACAGTAGTTCCTTTTTATCTGTGGTCTTATTTTCTGTAGTTTCAGATACCCACAGTCAATTGCAATCCAGAAATACTACATGGAAAATCCCAAAAATAAACAATTCATGTTTTAAATTGTCTACCCTTCTGCATGAAACCTGTGCCATCTCACTGTTACACCTGGAGCCTCAATCACACTTTCATCTAGGGTACCTACAATGAACATGTCACCTACCCTTACTAACCATCTCAGCTTTCAGATCCACTATAAAGGTATTGTGGCACTTTTGCTCAACTGACCTTTATTCTTCTAAACAACAGCCCCAATCTGTAAGAATAATACTGAACAAAAAGAGAAATCAGGGCATAAAATGTAGAAGCACAGACTAACTTTGGTACTATGTGGCAACACTACAGGGCATACAGAAACACAGTATATTTATATAATACACACACACAATTATATAAGATTCAAAACTATGCATGGTTTTAGGCACCAACTGGAGTGAGGGGGTCTCAAAACATCCCCAGTGGATAAGAAAACACTACTGTAGTCTCAAAGGAGTCACTAAACTTAAAATGACAAAAAGAGAAAAGGCAAGAGAGGCAAAGCTCAAAGTTACCAAGGACAATTAACACCAGGAAAATCAATAAAGCATCCTGCCAAAGACACTACAATGAAGTATTCCTGTATCGAGAGATACTGACATTTGAGGCTAGGTAATTTTGTTATAGGAAACTGTCTTGGCACAGTACCTTCTCAATAGCATTCTTGGCCTCAAGTCATTGCTGCTCCCTCGCAAGTGTTAACCATCAAAAATGTCTCCATGCTGGGCAAGGTGCTACACATCTATGATCCTAGCATTGAGAGGGTGAGGCAGATAGACTACTAGTTGGAGCTCAGTCGGGAACTCAGTGAGATCTTGTCTCAAGACTTTTTTTTTTTTTTTTTTGCGGTACCAGGGATTGAACTCAGGACCCTGCATTTGCTAGGCAAGCACTTATTCTACTGAGCTATCTCCCCAGACCCCTCGAAATTACTTTTTAAAAGGGATGTAAGGGCTGCCAGATAGCTCAGCAGATTAAAGTGCCTGCTCAGGCAGATGCAGGATTCAATCTCCAGATTGTCATACTAGCCTCACACCCCACCTCTGGTGTGCCCTGAGACAGTGATTGAGACTGGGAGTGGTGACATGGGTCTGTAATCCCAGTGCTTGGGAGGCTGAAAATAGCACTACAAGTCCAATCTGTGTAGTGAGATCCTGTACTAAATACATAATAAATAAATAAACAAGCAAACAAATAAGATTAAACAAGTATCTCAGATTACATGAAGCATAATAAATCCTTAATTGGTCTACAAGGCTCTTCAGTGTGACCACCTTTTAGTGTTAGTGTTATTTCCTACTCCTGTTTCACAAAATGTACATCCATCCATAAAAATTACTTATCTCTTTTCCCAGATGTCACTATGCTCTCAGGCCTTTGTACCTTTGCACACAATGTTCTTCCTGTCCCTCTAACTCCTATCTATTCCTCAAAGTCAGATTATCTCTCTGAGATGCCTTCCTTTACTCCCTCTGCTCCCCTGGCAGTTAATCACATTTAGTGGCTGGCATGGTACTCCTCATGACTCTGTATCGTGACTGCCACTGCTCATACCTACTCTTTTCATCTGTTTTCCCCACCAGGTTCCAGCTATTCACCTTCTGATGCTCTAGCATTTAGGAAACGTAACAGACAAATCTATGATCAAGAACTACCTAAGACATCAAGTCAAGGGACGCTCCCTCTTCAAATACGTCTTACCTTCTCGGTAGGATATGCTCCAGCCTGAACTTTTTTTGTCAGTGTCTGCACTTGTGCAGTTACAGCCATCACCTGAAATTAGCCCAAAAAATATTCTTAAAAGGCTGACTAGGCTACAAGTCGTATCTGTGAACTGAAAACAGCAAAAATTAAACAATGCCACCTAAAAATTACCAGAAATGCTAAAAACAGTAATTCTGAGATGGTTTCTGGTAGTTCCTAAAAAGGTAGGGAAAAAAAACTTTAAGATTTCTTCTGAAAGCTATAGAGAACATGTTTCCCAACCCATGGGGAGGAGATAAGGACTCTCACTTTATCTGTACTGACTGCACTTGAAAAGCTTAGAACTACATAAACTTGTATCAGGCAGGCATCCAGAGAGCCAATCACATCACTTTCCAATAATCTGTTTCCTTGGTTATAATAATAAAGGGAATTGGCTGTGATAATTTTCCTGCGCAGTTTTCTATATTTCTTTGGGTGCAAAAGTCAATTCCTTTTAATTTTGGTCTGAAAAGGCTTTCATTAAATCATTTTACTCTAGTGGTATGTAGCACTCAAATATCTGTCCCTAAACCACCGAAGTCTGAGTAAGAGACACAGAAAGTTTAACCCACTCACCTGTTCCTGGAGGTTTTTCAGAAGTGTCACGGCATTTGGCACCTCTGACTCCAGCGGCCCCTAGAAGAGACGAAAAGTCACTCCTTACTCAGGACGATGAGGTTAAGCATCCAGACTAAAAAACTCCCCCATCTCCTTCGAACACCCCAGAGTCTGGCCTTCTCTCTGGCGTACTGGCAGCTCGCCTCAGCCGATCCGTCGGGTTAACTAGAAAGGGGCTGTCAAGTTGCCCTACTGTTGCTCTTGCTCCGCTGCGCCAGGGCAGCTCTCTCCCCAAAGCGGCTTTCACCACTCCCCTTTTTTGATGGCAACAACCGCTGAAGGAAAAGAAGTAATACCACAATAACTAGAAAAGGGAGAAAGCACACCTCACTCACGGACGCCGCCATCACCATAAGTCCCGCCCCTTCCGGAGCCACATTTCCGGAGTTCTAGCCCGCCTTCACAGACTTGATAGACAAGTGCCACTTCAAATTAAGCCAATAAGAATAGGCGCTCCTTCACTTCCGCCCCAACAGGATGGAAGGAAGGAGGGGCTGGATCTGGCCAATGGAATAAAGGAAATAGCTAAATTCGTCAGACTCCGCTGCGGTTCCAGTGACGTAAGATGGTCTTGGAAAGAATCAGGTTATTGGTAGATTGTGGGAAACGATCGAAGATAAGCCAACAAAAGCTGCGCAAATGATTGACTGACTAAATAAGCCCAATAGGAAAAAGGAGTTAGCTAAGCGAACTGAGAGTATTGGCTCCTGGATGCCGCAGTACCCGTGTCTTTTTCACCTCGCCTCCCTTGTAGTACCCAAACAGGCCGCAGTGTGGCGCACCTCGGCTTTGCTGGGAAGTAGGCACGTTGCGAAGCCGCCATTGCCCGCTACACCTCCAAGTGGCTTTTAAGTCAGTCTACAGCAGTCCTCCGCATGCTACTGTGGAAAGGTCACTGAACCTTTTTCATCAGTAAATAAGAGATGGTGTGCACCAGATGCCATTCCCCTGCCCCTCACTCTTGCCAATTTGGGGGCGTGAAAGGGAATTCGTTTTCCACATGAGGAAGCGTTCAGAGAGGCGTGACTTCCCCAGCAAGGCCACCGCAGGATTAAACCCAGGCTGTGCTACGCCCCCTCATTTTTTTCTTATTACTGTATATTCAAATATGTCAGCGCGCTCGCTACCTGCAGGCTGGTGAGGTCGATTGGATAGACATTCATGGTTCCCCATCACGTGCAGTAGAAAACAAAACACTAAAAGACCAGATGATCATATTAGATTTTCCCAGGACTAGAATCAGATCTGGCTTGGAGATGTTTTCTGCCTCTGAAAGAATAATTACCTCGATCACACAAATGAGGAAATTGGTTTCTTTTTTTTTTTTTTTTTTTTTGTGGAACCAGGGATTGAACTCAGTCAGGCCCTTGCACTTGTCAGAGAAGCATTTTTTCTACTGAGCCATCTCCCCAGCCCCAGGAAATTGGTTTCTAACCTTTTCTGGACTCCCCCAGACTGTGGCAGGGGACTGATTAGTCTCAGGCCTTTATCTGCTGCTTCAGGCCCTAGCCAGTGGCTCAGAGTGCTGGAATAACCTGCTTATTCAATTAACCAGTAGCTTTTGTTCTGTTCATCAGGATTTGTTTTCTATAGTATCTACTAAGACATAATTCCTCAAAACCGTTAATCACAAAGAAGCTTTTCCTTTGTTTGGAACTTAAAATTCAGCACCTTTATATGCATTATGATATCAGTGAGAAAACGTTACATTACCTTGTTTTATTTTTATTATAAAAATACATGTTAACTTTTTTATGTTACAAGAAAATCCCTGAGTTAACATAAATAAAATAAATCCTTGTAAAACTCTTCCAGACTCAACCAGCAAACTCAAGAAACCCAAGATCATTACTTAAATTTGTTTTCTATTTCCTTTGACATTTCCATAAACTGTCATAATTCATAACATTTGCAAATACATCCTGAACAAAGAAAACCTTTTTTTGGGATACTGGATATTAAACCTAGGGTCTTCACACTGAGCTACATTGTTTGTTTGTTTGTTTTTGAGAGCTTGTTTGGAGGTTCTAGCAGGGGAGCGCAGCTACTTGTATACCCTTGACCGAGGAACGGTCCTCCTCTATCGGGGGTGGTCGTCCTCTTCGACCGAGGCAGCTTCAGGAGGGACGCACATGGATCGTTGAGGGAGGAAGGGGACACCCGCCTAGCCAGCCAGATCATCCGAATCAACCCTGGCAATCAATGGGGTGACAGATGTCGCAGCCAGATCACCCTCACATCCTGTTTGTTTGTTTTTGAGAACACATTTTTAGAGATAGAATCTCACTCTGTGGCCCAGGCTGCCCTCCAGCTATCCTATGTCAGTCTCTTGAGTGCTGAAACTACAGGCACACACAGCTGAAGCAAATACACTATACAATTAATCATCTAACATACAATTCAATGATTTTTTTAGTGCATTCACACAGTTGTCAGAATTATCATTATTTTATATATGTCAATCAATTTTTTGTTTTGTCTTGTCTTCTAGTACTGGAGACTGAATTCAGAGCCTTCACTCTGAGATATATCCCCAGCCCTTTTCTTATTTTTTATTTTGAGGCAGGGTCTTGCCAAGTTATCCAAGCAGAGTTTTAACTTGCTATCTTCTTGCCTCAGCCTTCCAAAATTCTGGGATACAGATGTACACCACTGCATCCAGTTTACTAGTCAGTTTTAGGACATTTTCCTCTGTAGGAAAACAGAACCTATCAGTGGTCACTTCTTTTTCCCCCAGCTCCCCAATGGACAACTACTAATCTACTTTGTGTCCCTGCAGTCTTATTTTGACTTTTCATTAATGTGGAGTTGTGCAATAGTAAGTCTTTTGTACTTGTTGCTTTCATTTAACATGTTTTCAAGGATCACTCATGCTGTGGCACATATTACTACAGTATTCTTTTTATTGCTGAACTGTATTCATTGTATGGGTATATTACCTTTGATTATTCACCACTTGATGGACATTTAAGTTGTTTTTCCTTTTTGGCTATTATAAATGGTTCTGCTATTGACAAATTTGGATAGATAGATAGACAGACAGACAGATTCATTTCTCACAGTTATATGCCTATGAATGGACTTACTAGTTTATATGGTAACTCTGTATTTAACTATTTGATAAACTTTCAGACTTTTCTGAAAGATTGCATCATTTTACATTTCCACAAGCAATAAACAGATTGAGTTTTCCACATCCTTGCCAACACTTGCTATAACCTGTCTTCCCAATTATAGCCACAGTAGTTCATAGTGAATATGAAGTAGATTTTTTGGGGGGGCTTTTCTTTTTTTCCATAATTTTATTGAAAAACAAATAGCAATGCGACAGTTTCAAAAATACAGAATGTTTCACGAATTTGCATGTCATCCTTGCGCAGGGGCCATGCTAATCTCTGTATCATTCCAATTTTAGTATATGTGCTGCCAAAGTGAGCACCGAAGTAGATTTTTGTATTGGTTTTGATTTGCATTTGCTGGTGGCTAGTGATGTCAAACATCTTTTCATGTGCATGTAGGCCTTTTGTATATCTTTCAAGAAATGTGTATTGAAATCATTTAAAATTTTTTTCTTATACAACAAATACAATTTTTCTCCCTATTTTAGTTTTCTTCTACAAATTGCCATTGCCATTTACAGTCAATTTTACAGCATACAGTTTTGTTTTGTTTAGTTTTTGAGACCAGGTCTCACTATATAGTTCAGGCTGCCCTTGAGCTCACTATGTAGTCAGGGCTGGCCTTGAGCTTGAGGGGACCCTCCTACCTCAGCCCCTCAAGTGCTGGGATTACAGTCATACACCACCACCACACCCAGCTACAACATATTTTTTCTGTGGTAGTACTAACTTTGGAATCTCTTTTGGATTCTATCCCAGAAATCTTGAAAATTTTGTGTTTTCATTTTTATTTAGTCTAAAGTATTTTAAAATTTGTCTTGAGTCTTATTCTTTGATACATATTATTTAGAAGTTTGTTTAATTTCCAAATACTTTGAGAATTTCCAGTTATCTGTTGCTGATTTACACTTTGATTCTGCTGTGTTCTGAGAACATATTTTGTATGAATCATATTCTTCTGAATGTGTTCAGCTGTACTTTATAGACCAGCATGTGGTCTGTCTTAATGAATGTTCTATGTGAGCTTAAGTTAAATGTGCACTCTGCTGTCATTGGATGAAGTATTTTATATGTGTCAATTAGATCCAGTTGATTGATGGATATTCAACTCAACTGTGTCCTTCCTGACTGTCTGCTAGGAGTGTTGAAGTCTTCAACTATAATAGTGGATTTATCTCTCTCCTTGCTGTTCTGTCACTTTGCCTCATGTATTTTGATCCTCTCTTGTCAGGTACATACACAGAAATTATTACATCTACTTGCTGAACTAGTTCTTTTATTGTTATGCAATACTCCTCTTTATCTCTAACAATTGTCCTTTCTATGAGGTCTTCTTTTTTTAAAAATTTATTTAGTACAAGGTCTATAGGGTCTCACTACATAGATTAGACCCATAGTCATCCTCCTGCTTGTAGTCTCCCAAGTGCTAGGATTACAGGCATGCATCACCATGCCCAGTCTCAATCACAGTCTCAGCACACCCCAGGGATCAAACCCAGGTCACTATGCTCTGCCTAAGCAGGCACTTTAGTCTGCTGAGCTATCTGGCCAGCCCTTCTATGAGGTCTTCTTCCTTTAAAATTAATATTGTTGCCAGGTATGGTAGCACATATCCCTAATCTTAGCAGTCAGGAGACAAAGGCAGGAGGATCCCTGAGAATTCAAGGCCAGCTTGGGCTGTATAGTGGTCCAAGGACATCCTGAACTACATAGCAAAACCATGTCTCAAAAAAACAAAGTAAAGCAAAAATTATAACTTTCTTTTCTTACTATTAGCATCATTTTCTCCATCCTTTTGCTTTTACTATATCTTGTCTTTACATTGAAAATGGATTTTGTGTAGATAACATATGTAAGCATGTATGATCCTCCAATTCCTCTGCTTCCTTTTTGTGTCCTCACTGAAAATCATAGTACCTTGACCTCTCTCTCTTTTTATTATCCCCTTTTATAAATATTAGTGCAATATCTGGTTATAAAAATTATAAATAAAAATGTGGAATGCTGACTGACAGGCTACAAGATTATATATATATATATATATATATATATATATATATATATATATATATATATATCCCTAGCAGCCATGACCAAAGGTATATCACACACACACCTTGGAGATTTGAGAAAAGTTAATATGATTGTGTAGGAGATCTAGGTGTCACCTTTGTACTCGGAAAGTTTCAACAAAGTTGTGTTTGTATGTATTTTTCAGGAGTAGCTGTATCAGATTGGAAGGTGCTTTCACTGAAGAGCCATGAGCTGCACTTGAAAGGGGAGGCAAGAAAAGCATGCCAAAGCCAGGGAATGGGGAGCCCCCACCTGAGATGAGTATGCTGTACAGACCCCTCAGAGCCAGAGGTAGGAGGCTGTGACAACATAGGATGAGACTATCAGCCAGTTTATGGAATGACTTTTAATGACAGCTGGTGGAGTCCAGGCCTTGTTTTGGGGACAACTAAGAACCCAGGAAATTTTGTGAATGATATATATGTAAGAAGAGGAACTTTGAAAACTTTGTCTATCACCCTATCAGCCATTTGATGAAATGAGCATCTATAATGCTAGCTACGTGCTAGTGCAACTTTCCAGGTATTAGAAGGGGCCTTGCCTGGTGTTGACAGTGAAAAGGAAGGGAGGAGGTGGAATCTACAGGATGGTAGCAATGATGATGACTGCCTTTATCTCGGTCCTCTCCCCCTCTCTCTTCTCTAATTTCCAACGTTTTGGGAGGGGGTGAAATAAAGTCTTGCTATGAAGTCCAAGCTGGTCTCAAACTTATTATGAAGTCAGGCTGGCCTTGAAGTCTCACCCTCCAGGGTGTGTGCTCCCATAACCAGTAACACCCAACTTCTTTAGCCATTCTTCTTCGTTTCTTCTCTGTGGTCACAAATTCAATTTCCCTTGTGCAAATAAATTAAAAATCCAGCTGGGCATGGTGGTGCATGCCTGTAATCCCAGCACTCAGGAGGCTGAGGCAGGAAGATTGTTGTGAGTTCGAGACCAGCCTGAGCTACAAAGTGAGCTTAAGGCCAGCCTGAACTGCATAGTGAGACCCTGTCTCAAAAAGACAAAAAAAAATCTAAGTATCACTTTTCCCCAAAACGATTGTTATTAGCACTTATCATATAGAATTAGTGTCTTTTCCCTTTTTAAAATACATTAGGAGGGCTGGGGATATAACTTAGTGTTACAACATTTGCCTAACATGCATAGAGTCGTCGGTTTGAACTACAAAAACCAAAACATAAAAAATAAAAAACACATCAATGACTGCTCAGTGTCTAACAGTTCACCTCCAGACTCCCTTAACATGTTTCGCAGGTCCTTTGTGACCTCCCTCTGCCAGTTTTCTATGCTCTTGGTCCCCCACAACCCTCTACTCCCACTGTAGCCCTATTGAATCAATTTCAGTTCTTATCGGGTCTTCCACATGCTGAGCTTTCTACTAAGCTCCTTCTTTCCTTGACAAATTCCATCCTCTCCTCTAAGTCTCACAGTAAGTGTGTCTTTTTCAGGAAGATTTCCTGATCTCTGGTTCAGATTGGGCGACCTTGCTTCCTGTTCATAGACCATGAATCACTTCTTCCATCATGGCACCTGGTACTTTTGTCATCACAGAACTGTGTGCATGCATGCGTGCATATCCATGCACACATGCATTCACGTATGTGTGCTGGGGACTGAACCCAAGGCTTCCCTCATGCTGGCCAAGTGCTCTCTAACATTGAACTATATCCCCAGCTCCATAAGCAAAGCTTAACATGAGCTGTTTCTTGAAAAACAGAACCTAAGTTCAACCAACCAGACACTGACTACAAACTTCCATGATTAAAGACCTTCAAATGTGGTAAACCAAAGAAGACAACTCTGTAACTGTACCCAATAAAATATTTGTTTGTGGGAGCTGGGGAGATGGCTCAGTGGAATAAGTGCTTCCCTGGCAGATACAAGGACCTGGGTTCAATCCCTAGTTCTGCCAAAAAAAAAAAAAATTTGTTTTCGTTTTGTTTTACTTACATGCTCAGCCCATAAAAGCCTCTCCATTATATTCCCTCACTGGATTCCCAAACCATGTCTGGTTTGGACTTGTCTGGTTCACAAATTAGTTTGCTCAAATAAACTTAAAACAAATTTGTGCCTCTGTTTATCTTTTCAACAACAATAATCTGTGCTCCCGAAGTCAGAACTGTGCCTGCTGCAAACTGTTCCTGGCACTTATAGGATACTGGGATGAACTCCTGGGTGTGGTGAGGGATGCCCCTGTTCGTGAGACTACTGCCATGTCCACTGACTCTAGCTGAAGAATCGGCTTGGAATAAGCACCAGTCTGGAGGAAAACTCCAAGATGGGACTGACCCTAGGGAAAAGTCCCAGCAGAGAGATTGGGAAGAAGTCCAGACCAGTATGGCAGCAGGTAAAAGGAGTTAGCAGTCAGAATCAGGAGGATGTTCTAACACGGGGCACTGGAACACCCAGGAGGCAAGTGGCAGTAATAGATGGTAGATGCCCCTCATGCAGCTTTCATTTTCTGTTGGGAGCTGTGCCTAACACTATATATACATCACCCTCAAGGTAGATCCATGAAGAAGAGCCTAACCATTGACATTTTAGACAAGACTAAGGTGTACAGCTAGCATAGAAAGTGAGATCTTAGTTCCAAAGCTGAGCTCTGTTGTTTACATTAGTGCTTCTCAAACTTTAATGTGCACTAAATCACCTGGAGGTCATGTTCAAATAGTAATGTTTCAGTAGACCTAGGGTTGCACAGAGCTAACAAGCTCCCACTGATGGAAGTACTGCCAGTCTATAGGCCATGTTTTCAATTGTAACAATTGTACACCTTTTTTTCAGAATTGAGGTAATGTAGGAGACACTTCCAGGTCCTTGTCTCAGTCTAAGAAACCAATATTTGTAATCCCAAAGTTACATTATTGGAATCCCATCAAGTTGATTCCAATCTACCACTTTCCATGCAACCCATGGCGAAAATGAGGACACTAAATTATATCTTTAATCATCAGGGAGTCAAGGGGCTCTAGGTCCAGCCACAAAGATGGCTTTCTGGAACCAAAAGGGTGACCCAGGACCTCACCCAGTTTTATTCAGTGGAGGAGTGGCTTCAGGAGGATTGACTGAGAATTGTGGGAAGTAGGTGACTACTATGATCTGAGCTAGTGTGGGTGGCCTAAATATACCTCTGCCATATGAAGAGAGGATCTGCAGAGAGAGTAATCTGCATTATATAGAATTTAATGTTTTGGGAAGTCTGGTGCTTCAGCTTTGATGTAGTCTTTCAAGCCCCAGGAAGTCATTGCCTCTATCTCGAGGCTCAATCCCAGCTGGCAGCACAGAGCATTAGCTCTACCGTCCTGTCTCCACCCGGCTTACGTTAAGGAGCAGCAGGCTTACCAGGGAAACACACATGCCACCTTCAAAGACTATCACCAGCACCTCAGCTAGACCAATATACATTGCTTAAGGCCAACTGAAGGATAAACAGAAGTCCTAGCCAGCTCTGTACGTAACAATACAAGGAAATAGGATCAGGCTCAGTCAAAATGGAGACAGTCACTCTTCTTCCAAGGAGAGCTGCTCCGGTAGCCCTCCACAAGGTAATTCACTCAGACCATATAGCCAGGATCTTCAAATTCAGGTCTGTTTGACCCTAAAACTTATGCCAGACAAGATGCGTACTTGTAATCTTGACTACTCAGGAGGCTGAGGCAAGAGAATCTTGAGCTTGTGGTCAAGCTAGACAATTTAGAGCCTGTCTCAAAGTTTAAGAAAAGTTTTTTTCAGGATTGAGAATTCAACCCAGGGCCTTCACACTGAGTTACACCTTTTGGCCCTTTTTATTTTGAGACAGAGTCTCTTTAAGTCATTAAACTGCCCAGTCTGGGTTCAAACTTGCAATCTTTCTACCTCAATATCCCAGACTTCTGGGATTATGGGCATGAGCCACCACACTTATCTTGTGCAAAAAAAAAAAAAAATTTTAAAGGATTTCCTGAATGCAGTATTTCCTGGATTTAAACCCCAGTACCCAAATAAATAAGTTTCTCAGCAGAATCTACATTCTTAGGCATTAAACATACTGTGATATCTCCCTTTAATAACAGGAAGCAGGCCCTCTGGCTTCCAGACTGGGGCTTAAGAGACAAATCCTACTCCCTGAGAAATGGACAAGAGCCAGAAAAACTAAAGCAGTTACTAAGACAGGGCCTCTGGCAGAGGGAACAAAACTAGGGTTCATTCAGTTCACAGACTGTGGCATAGAGTGGGGCCCAAGTCTTAGGAACAATACAGAAGCTCAATTTCTAGAACCAGGGCACAATGGGATAGGACTCAGCAATTAGATGCTGAGACTCCTGGTAGAGACAAGTGCCTGTAGGATTCTCCTCCAAGGATAGTAATAGCGAACCTTATAGAGACGGAATGCCAAACTGCAAGCCAAAAACCCACTTAGTTATTCAGTGTCAATACTGCAGTTAAGCCTGAACACTGAAGTTTAAGTTTAGAAACACTAACTCTACAGTAACATCTTGTGGTTTAAAAGAAAAACACAATAACACACATGCCACAGGTTCATTACCACTGTTCTGGGGTCTGTTACTGGGACAGGACTGACTGCAATTGTGATGAGCATGGCAGAGGAGAAGGCCAGGAGCTGGGAGTCACATTCTTTCCTCTTCTCCTCAGGATCCTTAGCACTGCTAAGAGAGATGAGGCCTTTCTAAGTGGTGGAGTGTAGTGCCTATGTTCCCATCCTTCCTTCTCTTGATTTTCTCTGTCCTGCTCCTCCACTTGAACATTTCCTGTTTGTGTGACCAGATGGTTCTGTATCTCAGGGCCCTAATCCTATTGACTGAGTTCTGTCTGGATCCATAATAATGGCCTGCTATTTTTTCTGCGTTTTTTTTCCTCAGTCCTACCTGTTCCCTTTGATTGGTCAGGGCCAGGGGGGTCTCCAGGCTCAGCATGGGAACTGGAGGAAGAACCTTGAGCAGGCAGGCTGAGCAGAGTGTTGCTGATGCTTCTGATCTGCTGCTTTGGGCAAGGAGCCCACCTGCCAGCATGCGGCTACTTTGCAGTCAACAACTATATTGGGATCATAGCCAGAACTTTTCACTGACTTTTGGCCTCCTCAGAACTTCCACAACAAAGGACAGGTACACATGTGACCTTCAGAATAAGTTAGAGTTCAAAGGAGAAGAATGATTAGGTAAATTTCTGAGTATGAATATGAAAGAAATTATCGATGTGATTTCAATGTTATTGTTGTAGAAGAAAGTCTTCCTCCCAAGCAGAAGCAGGTAATAACCTCTATGCCATATGAGGATGATCTCTTGTGACCAGGAAGCCCACTATGTGCCTATTGTCATTTCTGTCCCCAGATAAAGTCTCCATGTCCAAGTGACCCCTCTCCCAAGAGGGAAAGTGTCTGGGCAAAGAAAGATTGTTGTAGAAGGGGGAACTGTCAGCATCCTTTTACCCTACCAGGTTCTCTCTCTCTCTCTCTCTCTCTCTCTCTCTCTCTCTCTCTCTCTCTCTCTCTCTCTCTCTCTCTACTATATTTAGTGCAAGGTCTACAGGGTCTCACTACATAGATCAAACTTTTAGTGATTCTCCTGTTTTCAGCCTCCCAGTGCTGGGATTACAGGCATACCCCACCACACCCAGCCTCAATGGCCATCTCAGCATGCTGGAAGTGGGGCCAGCATGGCAGGCCAAGGATGGAAACCCTGGTCACTGACTCTCTTCCTAAGCAGGCACTTTTAGTCTGCTGAGCTATCTGGCCGGCCCTGTGGGTTTTTGTTGTTGTTGTTGTTGTTGTTGTTGTTGTTGTTTTGTCTTTTTGAGACAGGGTCTCACTATGCATTTCAGGCTGGCCTTAAGCTCACTTTGTAGCTCAGGCTGGTCTTGAACTCACAACAATCCTCCTGCCTCAGCCTCCCGAGTGCTGGGATTACAGGCATGCGCCACCACGCCCGGCTGTGTTTTGTTTTTTGAGACAGGGTCTCACTGTGCAGTTCAAGCTGGCCTTGAGCTCACTTTGTAGCCCAGGCTGGTCTCGAACTCACAAGGATCCTCCTGTCCCGGCCTTCTGAGTGCTGGGATTATAGGTGTGTGCCACTATGCCAGGCTTAGCATTTCATATTTTTTAGTTTAAAACAAGACAAAGGGCTGGGGAGATGGTTCGGTGGAATAAGTGCTTCCCTGGCAAGTGCAAGGGCCTGAGTTCAATCCCCAGTTCCACCAAAACAAAAAACATCTCATGCCACATGTAGTGGCACTTGCCTGTAAGCTACTCAGGAGGCTGAAGTAGGAGACTGAGCTTGAGCTCAAGACTTCAAGGCCATCCTGGGAAACACAGTGGAACCTTGTCTCATAAAATCCTAATAAGTATTTTACGTGTAACATAAGAGATTCCTCACAGTTACCTTTAGGATGAGACTGCAGTGGAAGGAGCTCCGTTTCTTTTGCCTTATAGAAGATTATTTGAATTTTTTGTTTGTTTTTGAGACAGAGTCTCAGTGCATAGCCCAGGCTGGCCTTAAACTCAAGGCAGTTCTCCTGCTTCAGCCTTCTGAGTGCTGGGATCACAGTGTGCACCACCACAAGGGGCCAACTATTTGAACTTGTAGAGTAAAAATTACTAGTTATTAGTATTACTTATGTGATCCAAGAAAAAGGGAAGAAGTTAAGGAAGGCGGGGAAAGAAGAAAGAGGGAGATTTGAGAAAGAGATTTGAGGGGGGGAGAAAAAAGAGAGACAGAAAGACAGAGAGAAAACAGCAAGCTACATCCACCTCCTCCCCCTCTTTCTCCTTGAGTAAGACCCAGAGAATTTCTTCCACTTCCCACGCTGTAGGAACAATTGGAGCCCTCACAGGACAGCAGCTGCTCACCCGCGTTGGCGCCATTATTCATCATGTATTTATCTTATTGAGATTCATTGGAGTCAAAAGAGCTCAAGACAAAAATATGCACAATAACTTTTGGCCATTTAAAAAATCAAAATAGGGGCTGGGGAGATAGCTCAGTAGAATAAGCATTTGCCTGGAAAAAGCAGGGTCCTGAGTTCAATCCCCAGTACCACAAAATAATAATAATAATAATAATAATAATAATAATAATAATAATAATAATAATAGGGCTAGGGAGATTGCTCAGCCACATAAGTGCCCACTTGGCAAGAGCAAGGTCCTGAGTTCAATGCCCAGTACAACAAAACAATAGATGAATAAAATAAAAAGTCAAAATAATGAACAACACGTAGGGAGACTGAAGGCAAGAGGGAGACCAAAGGGAAACCAACCACACAGGAACAAATTGGACAAGAAAGTAGGCAATAATTCCAAGCAAGCAGCAGGAAATCCCAGTCCCCCTTAGAAAATCCAAGGACCTGCTATTCCTCATTTAAGTATATGGCCACCTTGTCTCCTAGAGATAGGGCGAGAAGAGTAAGCGTAAAGCCACTGTCTCTAGGGTCCCTTCATTGCCTCTGAAATGCTGCGGCACTGGCCAGCAGCTCTGAACTTGGGTCTCCAGTGTCCAGTTCTTTCAAGATCCACATCCAAGCTAACCTGCCCCAGAATCCTTCCCTGAGTCCCCCCTTCTGCATTTCTGTTTGTGACCTCAGTTTTCCAGTTATCTTGCACTTGGAAACTTATTACTATGCTGGTTGTGTGATCATTTCATTGATCTGAAAACTTGGAGCACAGGCTAGAAGAGCCCTTCTTCACCCCTTGGGGCCCAGGAGCTGTATGTCTGCAGGGGTGTCCGGTGACCTTCCATCCCCTTCCTGCCACCTCTCCATGCTTGTCACAGTGACATTGCCCAGAAGCCAGAAGGACAATGCTTAGCAGATGACCATGCAGGCACGCCTGTCTAATTCTAGCCAAGGGCATTGGAGGAAAGGCCAGGGCCCAGGGACCTGTGGTCTCTGTGCTGAGAGGACGCATGTCTAATAATAGGACAGGAGATTAGGGAGGGATTTGAACTGCATTGTTATCTCACAGGAATGGCGTTCAAGAGTCTTTTTCTAAGCTCCACACAGCTCTGCGCCACTCCCTCTGCCCAAGTGGCTACAGGAATATCACTATCTTTTGCCACTGCTCTCTTGTCTCCTGCTTCTGCTCTCCAGTCAATGCCTATCTTTTCCCTCACTACTATCCTGTTCCCCCAATCCTTCACCCTTTTCTTTCCATGTTCTGGTCTTCTGCACCTATTTCCCCACGTCTCTGCCATGATTCATTTCCTTCCACCACTTTCACAAGCACTTCTGTCTGTGATGTTCTCCCTTGTCCCACACTTGGCCCTTTCTGGGTTCTACATCCCACCTCCTTTCTTCCATGGAGCCTCACCATCTTCGGTGGAAGGCTCTAGATTTTCCCCCAGGCCTGTAGACTTTATCCCCAGTTCTGTATCCACCCTTTCTCTGGCCCCATTACTCTGCCTTCTCCCATAGCTGAGCAGGGCAATCACAGGTAGATACTGCAGGCTGAGGTGGAGAGCGGTGGACTGACAGTCTCCACTCCCCCAACAACTGTAATCTGCACCTTGAACAGCAGGCACAGGGGACACCTCTGAGAACAAGTCCCAGGACATGTAGGCTGCAGGAGATACCTCCTGGAGCCCAGCCACAGCTATTCTTAGGAACTGAGCACCACAAAAGAGCCTTTGCTTTGTTTCACTTCACCCCCATGGAGCTGCTCTTGGCAGCCAAGGATATAATCTCAGAAACAAGGGGCCCAGCATGGGGCAGCCAGGCTGGAACCTGTGCCCCCTGCCCCAGCCTCTCCCTGTCACCAGCCTCTGCCCTTGAGCAAGGTCATCCCCCCCAACCCTCAGTGCACAGACACACAGTGCTACCATCTTGGCCTATCCGTGCCACAGCCTTTGGTTCCCTGGCAGGAGTGAGTGCTTCCTGCCCTGCCCATGCTGCTCTGCAAACCTTTTTGTCTGTCCTTCTCTTGGGGGTCCCCATAGACCTCTTTCCTGACCCTTCCCTACCCCCAACAAGCCACAGTGCACTCTCCAGATGCCTTCCCTCTCTTCTGCTCAGAATGGCTCAGCTCTTTTAACCTAGCACAAGAAGGCTTATGATGAAGACCTTTTTCTCACTGTAGGCAGGGTCGACCCTATACTGGTCCCTTCAAGGAGCCCAGCCGGCTTTGAGTCACTAGTGTGTTCCACAGGCCCATGCAGCAATCTGTCCCTTGACTGCCTGCTGTCCCCAAAATGCTGCTTGTGGGGCAAGGAGCAGCCAGCTGCCAAGGTTCCTTCCTTCTCAGACCCCAAGGCGGCTCACTACCCACTCTCTCCCACTGTGTTTGTCAACCTAATCAGTTTTTAAGTTGTCTGAGAACTTTGGCAAAGGGTAGTGCCTTGGTTGATACATGGGGTCAATTTGAGAAGTTTAAAAGTTTCATTAAGGGACTCAGTGGGGAGCCAGGGTTTTTACTTTGTAAACATCTTCATCCTGTGCAAGAGGAAGGCCGACACTGGGTGAGTTCTACATCCTCACCTCAGGGTACCCCGCTTAAAATATAAGGAAAAGAGACAGGCAGCTGCTGTGGCTTTTTTTTTTTTTTTTTTTTTTTTTTTTTTTTTTTTTTTTTTTTTTTTTTTTTTTTTTTTTTTTTTTTTTTGTCTCTTTGTTGTTTTTGCCACCATAAACTGGTGTCCTCTGTTACATATCACTCTGTGTTAGAGCCAGCCAAGTATGGACTGGAACCTCTACAAACTATGAGCTTAACAAACCTTTCTTTTTGTTTGTTTAATTTGGGGTGTTAGGTATTTTGTCCCAGCAACAAGAAAAGGGTAACTGAGACAGTTAGGAAAGAACTGGCATTATGGTCCTGCACTAAAGCAGGACTTACATACACAGCAGCAGGCAAAGAAGGGTCTGCTTTCCACTAAGCTTTTGGAACACCAGCAAGAGTCATAGCCCGTAGGCCAGAAAAGATACCCTGGCCCTGGGTCATGGGTTGGTCCTGGTAGGGCACTTGTACCTTCAGATCAGGAATGTCATTGTCTTTCTAGGTACAAGACATAAAAATATGAGGTATAAGTAAGCAGAAGACACCGGATACCAGGTACCCCCTGTTCTAGATCCCTCCCTGCATTCCAGCCCTGAGTTCTCTATGCTAGACCCCAGGAATCCAGTCAGTAAGGGTCAAAGATTGTGAGCTGTGCCTGCCACAGGCTCTGCTCTGAGCCCCTGCATGGGTATCTGAAGATGAGAAGGAAACTGGCTGAACTCCACACTTGCAAGCCCATGCTATAGGGCATAGGAGCCCCACTTCTCCTGGTATTTCCCAAGTACCCTTCAGACTGTTAAGAGAGATGAGAGGGGGAAAAATGTATGTGGGAATGGGAACAAAACAAGGTCAACTTTTGTCATCCCCTCACATGTTCAGGATGGCCTTATCTAAAAAATAAAATAAACTGTGCTACTTGGCTGACTTCCCTTTTGGTGGCTGTTCAGTCTCATTCATTTCCCTGCCAAACTCCTCAGACACACCACGAGCAACTCCTGCTCCCACTTCCTGTCCATTCTTTCACAACTTGCTGCAGCCTGGCTCTGCCCTGTGACTCTACAGGGGCTGCTCGCTCTGAGATCGCCCAGATCCTCCCTCCTGTCTTCCTGACAGACTTTCTTTGGAATCTGACACTTCTAGCCACCTGCTTCTCCCAAAATACTGCTTACAGCTTATAGGAAACTTCCCTTTTCTCATGCTCCTTGGCCCTTGGGTTGCCTTCTGCTTCTGTCTGGGCTTCTCTTCTTTCTCCCATCATTGTGTTGTGGGTACCTCTCAAGCCCTCTTCCTCACCCCCACCTTAGGGCAACCAGCTCTCCTTTCTTAGCCCCATTGTTCCAGCTTTGTAAAGGGTTTTAGAACATCTTCCATCTGTTGTCCCACTGTTACCCCTAAACATATACTTTCCTGCCTCCTATGGGCTCATTCCCTTTTATCACTGTCCTCATCCTGGCCAACATCATGCAGTCATGATCTCCCTTCCCATTTCCTGTATGCTAGCTGTCCCCAAGGTATTTTGCTTCTTCCTTAGGAACATCTCAGAGCCTTGTCTTTTCAACTATATAGCTTAATTTCTACTCTATCCTTCTCTAGGATCTGCCTGTCCCCAACCTCTCTTCCTTCAAACACTTCACAGTACCCCACTAGGTCCCTCAAATCTATTTTCAAGACAGTACAGTGAGTGCCACTGTCCAGAGCCTTAGTCATTTTCCATTGTTTCTGGGATATTAGCCGTTCTGTTTGCTTGGAAAACATGGTAGACCAACAGAAGGCATTTGGAAGCAAAACAGATCTGGGTCTAAAACCCCATGTTGCATTTGTTGCTTGACTCTGGACAAACATGTTAGCCTTTGTGAACCCCATTACTCAACCATAGAATGCAATTTAAGTGACAGGCAATTGTGAGTATTGTCAGATAAAGCACATTAACACTTTTCATGGTACCTGGCAAATACAGGCACCCAGCACACACATAGCCCTTTCCCACCTCTAAAGTGAAGCCCTGTCTTTTTTCCTCTCCACCATATGTCCTCAGGCCCTCACAGCATGGTCTGGCAAGGCATGTGACATCTGAGACCTTCCAACTCACCATAACATTGCCTCAGGTGCCTTGGCCAGGCTGCAGATGCTTACAGCTTAGAGTACATCCTGATTCAGAGTATTTCTCAAAGCCTTCTCTTCCTTCCCAGCTCCAGTTCTTTGTCCCCAACTTGGAACCTCTTACTCTTCTACCCCCATTGACCAAGAGATTTCTATCCTTGGATTATTTCAGAGCTGGTCACTCTGTTTGGTCCCTTGGTTTGCAGAGTAGCTCTTTTGTCTTCCTTAGCGCATGGGAGTGACTATAAGGCAGAAGCCATGCCATCCCCTTGGTCCCACAGAACCTGGGATACAGAAAGAATAGTGCAGGCTGACTGTCCTAGAGCTGGGGCTAGAAGGAGAATGAAACAGGCTGGCCTGGGCTGGAGACTAAAGCAAAGACAATCTTGGCAAGTTCATCAAACACCAACACTGTCTTAAAATTGTCTACAGAAGGTAGTCCAGACTCTGTAGCAGCTGTGTTTGTGCAGAGAGGCACACAAAGGCACATGTGCGGGTATGTGTGGATGTGTGCGTGTGTGCACTCGTGCACCTATTGTGGGGAGTAAAGGTGGGGGGAGGGAAGCAGGTAACAGTCCAAGGGAGCCTGCTTAAGAAGGAGGACTCTGACAAAAGGAATGAAACACAGAATCATTTCTTCCTGTAAGAATGGGACTGCTGGTTACTCAGGCTTTTGGCTCTCACTGAGCCACTACCCTCTTTACTCTTAGTACATCTCATAGTTCTCCATAACCTGCTCCAATCTAGGGCAGACAGCCAGAGGATCTACAAACAGATCACAGGTTCTATGAACAGAACAAGGGCTTGGATGTGTCCCCACCCCTAGCTCACCATAGAGAGAGCAGGCCTGCAGTATGCCAGGAGGCTCTTCTTTCTGTTTTCCATCATGTCATATTATTACATCCTACCTGTTTTTCTTCCAAAGGATTCTAGATTCCCCTCATCCAAAGATCCATGTGACTCAGCCTAAGAGTAGTGGGAATTGCTAAAGAACCCCAGGTCAGCCAAGGATTAGCTCTGCCTGTCTCCTGCCTTCTCCTGGTCTCTAGGTCCAGCCCAACTTCCACCAGGCAGCTTCCCCCAGGAACTGTAAGATCTTGGAGAAAGGACACAAAAAACACTTAGTTGCTCCCTGTCATGCTCTGATCAGTATCATTATTTGGGCTAGGCCAATTCCTAGCGGGCCTTAGGACACACACTGGTCATGAGGGAAGACCCAGGGCAGTGGTCAGGTGGTGGTACCTCCCCTGGCTAGGCTGAGTTTGGACGGCCTGAGGACCTTTGTCTCCTGGTGTGACATTGCCTTAAGCAGCTACCATCTGGGTAGAAGGGACCATAAGACTGCAGGATTCCAGATCCACCCTGGCCCTCACCATTCCTTGAACCTAGGAGACTTACAAGGATTGAGGGAGCTGTGAGGACAAAGAATTTATAGCACAGTAATTGACCTCCAAAGTGCAGTCTTGCTTGCATGGATCTACGTTCCTAAAGATGAGAGCTGCCATTCTGAGGAACAGCTAGGCATCCTGGTTGTGCTGGACCCTTCACCTGTGCAGCTTTGGACGGTCTTCATCACCTGGCCAAAAATGTGCTTATTCCTGTCATAAATTACAAAACTGACTCAGAGAAGTTGTGTAACTGACTTAGACCCCATAGCCAGATAGGGTTTCAAAGTGGACCCATGGGACAGTCTCTCAAGCTTTCCACACTACCCCTCCCATGCTGTCTGAAGCCTCTAGCTCTGAGGTCCACATCAGCCACCCCCCCACAACACCTCCTCCTCTGGGAATTGTGTCTCTCCAAATACTCCCTGAAGGAGAGATCTACCTTCTCAAAGTGCTCCAAACTAAACTGGGCTGTCTTCCCAGCTGTTCACTATCAGAAAGCAGAGACTGCGGAGTAAGGACTTTGACGTGAGTGGTGGTAGCAGGGGTGCAGCGATACAAAAGATGTTGGAGCCAGCAGAAAGACAAAAGAATGACAGGAAGGAGCAGCTGCTTGTAAAAGGAAACCTGAGATAGGCACAAAGCTCAGGTCCCTAATCCCAGGCTCACGTGGAGCCAGGGTAGGGTCCCCCCAAGGTCAGGGATTCTGGGGGCAGATGGGAGAGCTGGCCCCCATGCCTGGGTGAGCCCCCACTCCAAGTGTACACAAACAACTGGTACCCCATTTCCCACCCCCCCATGCCTAGTCTCCAACCTCTTCCTTGCCCTTTCTGCTCCTTTCCCTTTGGGTTTTGGGGCTCATTTCAATTTCCCTTTTCCATGCTGTCTCTTCCAGTTTTCCCCAATGGTCCCCCACCTCCAATTTCTGGTAGTAATTTTAGCAACTTTTCCTCTGGACTCCTGCTGGCATGTTCACAACAGATGGCCCCTGTTTGGTCCTGACACTTGATCAGGGTGGTGACAGAAGCCAGACAAAGCAGGCACAGTGCCGGGGAGGGGAGGGCAGGGCAGGGAGACAGATCACCTTCCTTCCACTCAGGCCTTATTTGGTTTACCTTAGTGCAACTGCCCTCCCTCCAGGCCCTTTTTATTTATAGCATTTTGCTACTCTCCTTTGTCTTGTCACTCACACTGCAGTGCACTCTGCATGACTGCCACATCAGGGGCCTAGCATTCACACTCCCTACCAGGAACATGGGTGTCCCTGTCAGCTTGGGGCTGGATCCCACTGGTACAAACAGTTGCACAGAACAAGGATCCTTCTTTCAGCCACTGATAGTGCCATTGACTAGTATCAGACAAAAAGTAGGCACTCAATAAATACTTGTTAAAAGAAAGCATAGGGGTGGGAACAACCCGCTTTGGCCCCCCTCTTGTCCCTCTCTTGGACAGGAGCTTTCTTTCCCTCAATAAATATATTCTGCTCTTAAAAAGAAAAGAAAAAAAGAAAAGGATAGGCAGGGCTGGGGATATAACTTAGCAAACAGCACCTGCATTGCAAGCACAAGGTCCTGGATTTGATTCTTTATATAAAAAGGAAAAGAAAAAACAAAACAAAAGAAATAGAAATAGAAGACCAGGAGGATGGCTTAGTAGAATAAGTGCTTCCCTGGCAAGCGCAAGGGCCTGAGTTCAATCCCCACCTCTGCCCACAAAAAAGAAAAGAAAAAAGAAATAGAAATAGGAAAAAGAAAAAGAAAGGATGGGGAAAGCTGTTCAGTTTTCAAACAGCAGAAAAAAAATCATGATGGAGCCAAGAGTAGGAGCTAGAGGGGCTGATAAGGATCTCCCCATCTTTCTCGAGTTTTTGAGACAAGGGCTTGCTATGAGTGTAGGCTGGCTTTGAACTCCCAAGGTGGCCCAAGCTGTCCTTGAACTCGTGGTGATCCTCCAGCCTCAGCCTCCCAAGTGCTGAGATTACAGGGATATACCACCATACCCAGGCCTGAAAAGGATATTTTTTTTCTGATAAGGATCTTTAAGTATACAGAACCCCGATCTGAGACACAGAGTCTGGATTACAGAAGTGAGTTCTATTCTGCAGTAGGATGTGGAGAATAATATTATAGAAACACCAACGGGCCAGAGCCCCCCAAACCTGAAGAAAGGCGAACTAAGCATGACTGATACACTAAAGTAGAGAAGGCTTCCCAGCCCCATACCAGGAAGGCTGATTGAGGCTGCAAACACTGCCAGAAAACGGCTCACCTAAGGCCCAGGCATTTTCTTTGTCTCAGTTTTCTGCCTCTGTGCCTGAGCCTTTGAGAATCAGGAAGAGGTGGCTTTGTGCTTAGAAAGCTGGAAGACATGGATGAGAGAGTCTTTGCCCTTTATCACCAATCTCTTAAGGTCCTTGCTGGTGGGCCTGATTCCTCAGTGTCCAGTAGGGTATGTTTTTGTGGACAAGTTAGTGCAGAACCCACACAGGCCTCCGCAACACTACACCTTTCTCTACTGAGCTTTGGGCTGCATTCCAGCATTCCATTGAGCCCTGCGGCTGTGGTCCCGGCTGTGGTCCATGCCAGCTGGCCTGCAACCCCTCCCCAGCAACAGCTGGGCAATGGAGACCCCCTCCAGGGTTTCCCTTCCCTGCTGTGCTTGTCCCTTCTTCCAAAAGTACCTGCCCTGCACCCCTCCCCCCAGCTGCTTTTCTCCTCCGAGCTGAACGGCTAATCAGCCAGCAGAATAATTGAAGTAATCCAAAAGCACTGAGAGCCGTACAGAAGCGGGAGGGGGGATTTCAGACAAAATCACCGAGTGGTTGCCTGGACACAGAGCAGTGAAGCTTGCAGAAGCTGTGTGGGAAGAGTAAGGCGCTGACTGTGTTCCCTGCTCAGAGGCCCAGCCCCAGCCTGCGGGAAAAGGGGTCATTTTCCTGCTCTGTTCCTCTCCCAACTCTCTGAGATACCAATTGCATATAGGTCTAGAAGTACATTACCCTAGCAGACCCAGGGGGGAGGGGCAGGCCATAGCCATGTAGATTCAGGTTCTTCTTTCAGCTCAGAGCAGCTGTGTCATCCACAGCCCCGAGAAGGGGACTCTGAGCTAGGGTGTCAGGTACCAGCAGGGCAAAGCTAGGAAACCAAGTCAGGAAAAGGACTCCAGGCTGGGACCCTGAGGCCGGGCCTCTCACACAGAGGCTCCTCACCTTCTTGGCATCCCACCCTCCTTCTCAGGGCAGGCTCCTCCCCTCCTCCGCTCATCTATTTCCAGCCTTGAATCTTGCTTCCCTGATGAGCTGATTAGAGAAGCAAGCACTTCCCTTCTCCATAAAATAAAAAGCGTGGATAGATCACTAAAAGCCTGCCTGGCTCTGAGGCTCAGTGACTCCAGCACATTGCCTGATGGTCCAAGGAAATCAGGGCCTGAGCCAGAGTCCCTGGGTCTAATCTCCCTGGTCATTGTTTTCATCACTTATCTAGGAAACCTCCTTCCAGCTGCCCCAGTCCAGCCCCTCCCAGGGAACTGGCCCCCAACTCTGCCCCACCCCTCGCTGCTGCTGACACTCAGTCCTTTCCAATCTGGCTTGTGGATACAGGTCCCAGGCCCAGAGCAGGGAGACATTGTGCATATAGGATGAGGCCAGTGTGCGTGGCCAAGGGTCTGGGGGACAGCAGTGTCAGGGGCCAACAGTGCCCACAGGACAGGCCCTGCTTGCCTGAGGTCATGGTGGTCCTGGTCAGTTTGCCTAAAGCCAGCTGTGGAATGCGAGGCCTGGCCTGAGAGATATTTTTGCTGCACTTTGAGCCACCCCGCCCCCTGGAACTCAGACCCTGCACACTCCATGCCATAACAATGACGACCACTTCCAATTGTTTCCTTTCCTCGCTGGAGGGGGAGGGGAGCAATGTTGGGGAGGGAGCTGGGGGAATGCTTTTAGTGACAACAGCCCTTTCTAAATCCGGCTAGGGACTGGGTGCAGGTGGGGGTGGGGGCACCCCTGCTGCCCCATATATACAGCCCCTGAGGCCAGGTCTGGCTCTCAGCTCTCCTGTTCTTGTCTTTCATTGCTGCTCTCAGGTAGGAATGCGAGCTAGAGGCCTTCCCTGGGTAAAGGGGACTCCAGGATTAGGAAGCAGTTCCTCTAGAACAACAAGCTTTTTGTAGGACTTCAAGGAGAGTGTCAGGTCTGGACACTGAGCATCCATGTGTAGTCTAAACATGCATGTTTGTAACATGGAAGTGTGAGGACTCATGTATTCCTGGATGAGGATATTTTTATCTCAGAAGGCTGTGTGTGTGTGTGTGTGTGTGTGTGTGTGTGTGTGTGTGTGTGTGTGAAGGACACATGGTTGAATGTAAGGGAGGGTGTGTGTTTCACTACCTAAGATACAGCTGTGTGGGAGGGCATGTGAGTCATCAAGCCTAAGGACCAGTAGGTCCATTGGAGGTGGGAGGAAGATGGCAGAGAATGATCGTATTTGAAGTGTATATGCTTCCAAGGGGGTTTGGAGAGGTCTGGAATGTATAGCTGCCCACATCCACACATGAGGAAGGGCTTGTCTGTGTGCCCAGTGGTAAATACTATCAAGGTGTTAGTATCCCCGCAGGAGGAGCTCACAGTGAGGTTGGTGTGGCTTTGAATACTGAAGAATATGGAGCCTAGAGAACCCACTTAGGCCATACAGATGTGCAGATGTACACATCTGTTGCTGGGGCATCCGTAGCATGTTGGGGGGTGCTGAGGTACAGGATGGAAGCTTGTCCCTGTGTGAGATATGTCTACAAGCAGTGGGCATGAATGCACATCCAAGGGTGTATGGAAAGCATTTAGATGCATGACGGGTGGTTTCAGAAGAGATGGCCATAGTGTCTTCCCTCTGGGAATGTCCAAAAGTCTAACAAAATGGGGACAGGAAGGCAAAAGACTCTCTATGAACTCACAGGATTTAGGTCCCTTGGGTCTTGGCTGTACCTCTTCTTGGTTTATGCCCTTGCACAAGCAAGCCACTTAACCTTAATTCCTCATCTGTCCAATGATGTGACGATGGAGTAAGAGAATGTGCACAGAAGTGCTTTGACTAGAAAGCTCCAAGCAAGTGTGACAATCCATTGCTATTCTGTAGATGGCCCAAGGAAAGGCTCACTAGGTGGGCACAGACAAGAGGGATCCAGTCTTTCTAGAGTGAAGAGCACTAGAGCTCAGATGCCAGTCAATACCAGGGAACTGTTAGAAGAAGCAGTCCTTGGGGGGAAAGGAGTAGTGTTTAGGAAGCAAGAAGAAGGATGGGGCCAATGCTGTCGGCTGCATCCCTCTTGTTTTCAGGTCCAGGCAAGGTGGGTGCTGAAGGACAGAGCCAGGGAGGAGGCAGGCAGCACTAGCAAGCCTGGGCCAGAGCCTTCCTGACCCGGCTTCTTCCTTTTTTCTAGACATCCTTTCCTCACCTCTAGACACATTTGAGAAACCAAGGTAAGAAAACGTAAAGACAGTGTGGCAGAACCTGAGAATATTAGGCACGAAGACTCCAAAATCAAGCTATAGATCTCTGATTTCTGCCCTGCCTTGGGAACAATAGCTTGGCTAAGGAGCACTCTACCCTGAACTATTGAGAGCGGCAAGGATGACGGGTTCAAGTCAGATTCTTCCTCCTGGGAGAATCCTCGGATACCGTCTGCCACCTCCGAGCGCTCAAGCCTAAGCCAAAGTTAGGGCCTCTCCTGTCCTGGTGGGTTTGCTAGGCTGCTTGCTGGTTAAGGGGTAAAGGTAGAGAGCAACGGACTTGCTGGTATCTCCTCTGGAGCATGGTGCTAGGTGTTGGTGGCTCTGCCAAAGGGGGACCCAGGAAAAGGAGGATATGGGCAGCAGAAGGATGGCCAGCTTTTCTGGCTCGCTCTAGGCCCAGCCATGGGGGATGCGGAGATGGCCGCCTTTGGGGCTGCTGCCCCCTACCTGCGAAAGTCGGAGAAGGAGCGGCTGGAAGCCCAGACCAGGCCTTTCGACCTCAAGAAGGATGTTTTTGTTCCGGATGACAAAGAGGAGTTTGTCAAGGCCAAGATTGTGTCTCGAGAGGGTGGCAAAGTCACAGCTGAGACAGAGCATGGCAAGGTGGGTGGCAGGGGCAAGGTGGGAGCCCCTGGGCACCCCACACCTGGGAGATGATGCAAAGTCGGCCCAGTGCATGCTAAGGACAATGTGGGTCTCCTTTGGGTAGAAATTCCAACTCTTTCTCCGAGGAGGCTTTTTCTTCCCTGTGTTAATCAGTGCTCACTATGAGAGCCTGGTTCCATCCTTGCCAAACACCACTGTCCTGTTCCTCACTCTGCTCCTTCTCCTGGAAGGAAGCCAGGCTGATAGGAGGGCATTGGGGCTGTTGCAGACGGTGACGGTGAAGGAGGACCAGGTGATGCAGCAGAACCCGCCCAAGTTCGACAAGATCGAGGACATGGCCATGCTGACCTTCCTGCACGAGCCCGCAGTGCTGTACAACCTCAAGGAGCGCTATGCGTCCTGGATGATCTACGTGAGTGGCGGCTCTGGGCTCTTCCTCACCCATGAGTGAGCGGCCTGGCCCAGTGTTTTATTCTCAGGGCCAAGACGCCTGTTCTTGGTGTGCGGGCAGCATAGCACTCTATCCCTGTCCCTACATTCTAAAACCCTGGGGATTGGTATGACCCAGATCAACCACATTCAGAGGTTTTCCTTTCCCCTTTTCCTCCTGTGGTATATTTCTCAACCATCACGCTTTCTCCTTCAGCAGCAGCAGCCCACTTCCCTTTTTCTATGCCCAGACCTACTCAGGCCTCTTCTGTGTCACTGTCAACCCTTACAAGTGGCTGCCAGTATACAATGCTGAGGTGGTGGCTGCCTATAGGGGCAAGAAGAGAAGTGAGGCCCCACCCCACATCTTCTCCATCTCTGACAACGCCTATCAGTACATGCTAACAGGTGAGCCTGGCACCCCCGCCCCTGCCCCAACCCCACACCCACCTGGACCCTCAGCCCTGACCCTATTGCTTCTGTTCTCTTACAGATCGAGAGAACCAATCTATCCTCATCACGTGAGTGTAGCTTCTGCCCTGTTCCCTGTGAGGATCCTTGACCCGATCCCTGGGAGAGCCGCCTATAGACTAGTCTGTCCCTCAACCTTCACGTTTACCTCTTCGATCTTTTCTGGCCTTCCCTGATGGGTCTTTGCTCTCTCCTCTTCCTCTCTGCTTTCTGCTCATCTCTTACCTTTCTTCTCTCATCTACTCTGCCCTCTCTCCTGCAGGTCCTCACTTACTTATCCATAAGCCCACCATCACTATCTTTTTCACCTCTTCATTTTCTTTCATCCTTCCCTTCAGAAACCATGTTGTAGTTCCACTGATTCTTTTTAAAAATACTCCCCAGTCAAGTATCCACTCACTCTAAGCAAATCCAGCACCTTCTTGTAGCTCCCTTCCTCATCACTACCCTGATCCCACATATGTCCAAAGACTGCTGTGTGCTTTCAGTGCACGTTGCCTGGCAGCTCCCTGCTCAGGGCTCCCATTTGAGTAGAGCAGGCATTCTTTCACTGATCTCAAGTAGTGCTGTCTCTGCCTCATGAGAACCTGACTGTCCCAACAGTGGAGAATCTGGTGCTGGGAAGACAGTCAACACCAAGCGGGTCATCCAGTACTTTGCTGTTATTGCTGCCATTGGGGACCGTAGCAAGAAGGACCAGACTCCAGGCAAGGTAGGCTTGTTCTCCTCCAAGGGCCTGCAGTGCAGAAAGGTAGGGAGAAGGCTTCTCACATGACTCTTCTTGCCTCTGCAGGGCACCCTGGAGGACCAGATCATCCAGGCCAACCCTGCCCTGGAGGCCTTTGGCAATGCCAAGACTGTCCGGAATGACAACTCCTCCCGCTTTGTGAGTAGTCCTGACCTTGGGTTTGGAATTTCAGTCTTCAGTGCAAGCCTTCCCCAATCCATCCTCATCCTTTTCCATCTCTTCAGGGGAAATTTATTCGAATCCATTTTGGGGCTACTGGAAAGCTGGCGTCTGCAGACATAGAGACCTGTGAGTGCCATGAATCTGCTAGAGCTCCGTCTGAGCTCACCCTTATTCAGATCATCTGGCTTCACCCTCTCTCACATCCCCTCCTGCCTCTGTTTTTTTCCTGTTTTCCTGCCTCAGTCTCTAGGCCTGTATATAAATTTTTTTTTATCTCTGAGACTTTCTTGCATCTGTGCATGTTTCTCTGGGATTTTTCCCTGAGGTCATTTCTCTCCTCTGGGACTCTGTCTCTCTACACATGAGCTCTGTGTGTCTGTGTGCAGTCTCTCCCTCTGCCTTTTGTCTGATACCTTTATCATCATTAACTTTCCTCTATTTCCTTGAACTTAATCCTAATCTTTTCTTCTTCTATCTGCCTGTTCACAGACCTTCTGGAAAAATCCAGAGTTATTTTCCAGCTGAAAGCAGAAAGAGATTATCACATTTTCTACCAAATCTTGTCTAACAAAAAGCCTGAGCTGCTAGGTGAGTCAGAGTCACAGACAGACTAGCTATCTCCATGGCAACCTGGCCCCCTCCACTTGTAGCTGGATTCTGTTGGCATGCCCTGAGTTTCATGGAGCTGCAAGATTCACTTCTGCAGAATGTAGAGCCAAATCAGGCCCTGTCCTGTGTTTCTCCCTGGGCCATGTGTTGTGGTCAGCAGCTCCCGCAAGAACTAGAGGCTTGTGTCATATCTGAGCACATTTTCTCCCATTAGACATGCTGCTGATCACCAACAACCCCTATGATTATGCATTCATCTCCCAAGGAGAGACCACTGTGGCCTCAATTGATGACTCTGAAGAGCTTATGGCCACTGATGTAAGTGTGTGAGGATCAGCCAGTGAGTGGAGGGGGAGCAATGGCAGCACACAGGGCAGAACTAAGGCACTGGCTGTCTCTATTCAAAGTGGCTCAGTGCTCTAGGGCAGCCAGAATATGCAGTGTGAGCAGGACGTGCTGGGATGTGGGTGAGATAAGATTGTCTAGTATTTGGTATTCTGTCAAACCAGAAAGGGCAGAAAGTCATGGGATGGAGAGACAAGTGAGGCAAAAAATAAAGGATCACAAAGGAGAAAGGGGAGGGAGAGTCACTAGGATGCTCAGGGTTAGGACAGGCTGTTGAGTAAAGGACAGACACATACAAGTATAGAAGACCAAGAAGGGAAGCCACTGTAGGGACTGGGAACATGAGTGGGTTCATTCCCAGAGGACAGCTGTGACCGATAGAAGGCACAGTTGTCTGTCCCAGTGTCTTCCATCTTTGTCCTGGAGTTCCTCATTGGATGTGGTAGTCTCAGAACTGAAAGTGACTAAGGAGATAGGTTCTCCCTCCAACTTGGTTATTGATAACTGATAAGACTTTCTTCTGGAATTCCTGGAAATGGGGTGTGCCTACAGAATGCCTTTGATGTGCTGGGCTTCACTCCAGAGGAGAAGAACTCCATCTATAAGCTGACCGGCGCTATCATGCACTTTGGAAACATGAAGTTCAAACAGAAGCAGAGGGAGGAGCAGGCAGAGCCAGATGGCACTGAAGGTGGGAGGCAGAGGAGCTGGGGGACAATGTCCAGTCATTGAAGGCTACATCTGTACAACACTCATTCTTCTGTGAACCTTGCTACTTGGCCTTTCTTTTCAGAGGCAGACAAATCAGCCTACCTCATGGGGCTGAACTCGGCTGACCTGCTCAAGGGGCTGTGCCACCCTCGGGTGAAAGTGGGTAATGAATACGTCACCAAGGGGCAGAATGTCCAGCAGGTGGGTCATCTGCAGAAGAAAAATAGGTGGGGTGAAGATCCTAGCATAGTGAGGTGGAGGGTCCAGTTGTTCCTCAAAGTCCTGCTCATTTGGGTCTCTTTCCCACCAAATAGGTGGCATATGCCACTGGAGCACTGGCCAAGGCAGTGTACGAGAAGATGTTCAACTGGATGGTGACACGCATCAATGCCACCCTGGAGACCAAGCAGCCACGCCAGTACTTCATAGGGGTCCTCGACATCGCTGGCTTTGAGATCTTCGATGTGAGTCTAGAGCCCTGGGAGCAGGGATGGTCGTTCACTCTCTCACACAATCACAGTCACTGTGCAAGGCCTGCTGCACTGGGAAGCC
>PVKA01011689.1:0-60060 GCA_004027165.1 Ctenomys sociabilis | reverse complement strand
ACCCTTAGTGGGAAGCTTTTGTTATATAATCTATTTAGAAACCGTGGTCTTGTGATATAATCTGGTAGGTTATTTGCACCAGTAATGCCGCATTGGAAGAGGACCTTGCCAAGGACTTGATTCCATAGCATTGCAGGACTTCCTGCAAGCTGGTGATAGATACATTTTTGACATGAAGAGGGTTTAGAGTTTAGCACTGGGGTTTGAAGCTGGGGCCACTTGTCATTTTCATCTTTGTATTTTTTGGAGGTCATTAGCATATTGAAAATGTCGTATGTCAGTAGTTTCATAATGTGTGAGGCCACCAAGCTACCTAAGTAATTTTGACCAATGTTGGTTAAATATGAGTCACGACAGAGGATCTACATCTTCATGTTGAGAGTCCCTTCCTGAAAGGATCACCAGTTCAGGGTCAACACTAGAATTTAGGGGGCCAGCAGGACCTTTGGGAGGGGCAGCAGAAATGGGGGCAGGTGCACAGGGGTGCACAAAGCAGAGGAAGGGTAACATCCTCTGTTTTCCAAGTAGAGCCAAGGACATCCACTCTGTTTTGAAGGTGGGGTTTGAAAAGGAGTAGCTCAAGGGTGGTTCTGAGGTCATTGGTTTGAGAAATTGGAAGACTGCATCACTCAAGGGATGGGGAGACCAGCAGAGGACCAGGGTTTGCAGGGAGCCATGCGAGGAGTTTGTTCTGACCAGACTGCATCTGAGGTGCCCTCTAGAAAGCCTAGTGGAGACCTTCAGTGCAGAACTGGGTTTTTATGAACCTGGAGTTAAGGGGAGTGTTTAAGGCCAGAGACCCAAATGCAAGAGCTGGGGCAGAATAACCTTCAGGAGTGTCAGCCCTAGCATGTCAGGGTCCTACTGTTGGGAAAGTATGTTTTATTGCTCTTCTGAACAAGGGGCCCACAATTTAATTTTTTTTTCCACTTTAAAAATTACATTACTAGCCCCAGATGTTAGGTTACATAGATGTAGCCAAGAAAGGGAGCATCTGAGGGAGTTCTGGACATTCTAGTATTTCAAAGCTTGAGAGATTAGGGACAACACAGAGTGCTGAAGAGATGGCCAGTGTGGACACTGGCAGTCTGGGAGAGCAGTATATAGTATTTTGGCTAGCAAGACAGGAATGATGCTCAAAGCTCAAGAAAGAAGCCTGGGCAGTGGTCCTTGAATTAGCTAGATGGAGGCCACTTGACCTTGAGAGAGTCTCTGTTGTGTAATTGTGGGAACTGATGTATAATCAAAGAGACAGAAGAGGAGGGACTGGCACCATCAAGTCCAGAGGTTCCAGGGTCAGTTTTTCATACAAGGGCTGGAGGAGGCATTTCCACAGAAGTAATGAACTCATTATTTTCAATGAAGTTTGATGCTTTTTATTTTGTACAAACTAGAAGTGCAAGGATTACAAATTACAGTCTAATATTAGATACTGATCACCATACTATTTAATAAGGCAATCCTTGATGATTAATTCTCATTACTTTTGATTCCTACCCTAATCCTACCCCAGCCCCCTTTTAGTGGTTTCCCCACCCCTTTAAATTGATTTGGTTTTTAAATTTTGAGACAGGGTCTTGCTGATTGCCCAGGCTGGGCCTGAATTTGATTCTCTTGCTTCAGCATCCCAGAGCATGGGTTTACAGCTGTGTGCAGACATGCCCAGCTAATCCTATTTTTCCCTCCTATGCTATCTTAATTCCATTATACTTCCGCCAGTTCTACCTTTCCTCAAAGATCTTTTGTTTCTATGTCTCTGACAACTTACCAAATGGTGGGAATCCAAATGCTGGTAGGAGGGATCTTCCTTTTCTTGTGGAGTTTACAGTCTGCCCACAGTGGACCTTCTTGTCTAGAAAGGGAGACAGTGTAGAAGTGGAGCCATTGATCTCAGAGGTATAGACTGACCACTTCCTCTGTGCTAGGCACTGTTTGGTGTGTTGGAGATGGAGAAGTGCTACTGAGGCTGATCATGAGATATGTGGAGAAAACTCTTAGTTCTCATCCAGCATTGAGTTTACGCTGACAGGTGACAGCATGTGGATAAAGAGGGATGTTAAGCAGGTGCGTGTGTCCACAGAGGTTCAGGGCGTGGGTGGGTGAGCGTCTGAAAGAAACTCCCCTGCTGTTTTCCAGGGTCTGTGGCTTCAGCTCCCTCTGATCAAGAAGCAAAGGCTTTTGTACTAAATGAAAGATCAGCAATAAACAACAGAGGGGAAGGGAATAGATCACATACAGGACCAAGATGACTTCATACATTCCAGAAACTGTCCTCGCAGTTCTATTCTAAATCTCACTCCCAATCTGACCATCTTGCCTGAACCTCCTGGTCATTAAAGATGTTTTGTTATTTTAAATGAGCCCCTGTGCAGGCCTCATTTTTTTCCAACACCCAGCCGAAAGTTTTCAGAAGAATCAGCTGGAAATGCTGGAGCTCCGGTGTTGGAAGGTAGAAGGCAGGGAAGGGGGATGGGGGCGGGCGCAGATATTTCCAGGCCTTTATTTCACTGGTGAAAAAACAATCCAGAGAACTTCTTTGCTTGCTTGTTAATTTCCAACAAGACCAGCTAATTCCTAAATCCAATGCCACTTCGCCATCTCCAGCCAGCCTAGTTCAATGTCAGATCTCAATTGAGCCAAACAAGTCCATTCATGCTACATTGTTTCCTCTCCTTGACAGGAAATAGAGACTAGGTCTGAATTCACCTGCTTTTGTTTCCTGTATAATCCAATGGGTATCCAATAAATGAAGAACTGACTGTGCTTTGTCCTTGATAAATTTTAGACATGCATTAAAGATCTAAATTATGTTTGGAAGTCACAGAGAAGCAGTAGATGTGGGGGCTAAAATGCCAGAGAGAATTGGATCCAAATTTTGGAAATTTGCTTACCTATATAACATTAGAAGGGTTCCTTGGTGGGTGTGGTGGTACATGCCTATCATCTCAGCTCTGAGGGAGGCCGAGATAGGAGGATAATAAATATAAGTCTTATACACATGATTTAGGGAGAATTTATCTAAAAAAAAAAATGAGTAAGGATATATTTCAGTTGTAGAGCATCCTGGGGTTGATCCTCAGCACCCTCACAATAGTTTCGCTTGCTTCTTTCACAGATGTGAGTGAAAATAAGGCAGAACTAGTTGCCATTATCCTCTCCTCTAAGTGTCATGTAGGGGACCCAATGAGGAGATGGCTGAACAGAGACATGAGGGGGGAATTTCAGTGATTTTATGGCACCATTACCCTGGCATATGTGATTGCAGAAATTACCACTCACTGGCCATTTTGATCCCAGCACGCTCATCCTCCAGTGTCTCTGAAGGTCATCACCTTTTGTTGATGATAGTCTTGACTGTGCCAGAGGCGGCCAATATGCACCTCAGTTGGTTCTTTTAGTTGTTCAATAATTGCTTTTATTTTTACAACAGAAGCATTATCTTACAGAGATGCCAGCTAGGCAGATAGATTAAATTAAAATTATTCTCTAAAAATGTATCCAATATTTATTTGAAGTTGTGTACACAGTACCTTTGGGGATGGCCTCTGTCCTTACTTCATAGTTCTCTACATTTACTAAATATAACCTCTGGTCAATACCACACTAGTACAAGACATTATTTACATCCTTTTAGGACGGTAAAAGTGTGCAGAGCAAATGTTAACAACCATTAAGAAAGGCCAAAAATAAAAGTGACCTCAGGTCTATGTCCTGGAGTTTTTCCTTATCATTGTCAGAGGCAAATGCAAAACAGGACTGGGAGGGAGTCTTTCTGGGCACAGAGCAGAAGGGAGGAGCAGGGACAGTCTTGTCCCCAGGCTCCAGGGTCTGCTTGCACAGATGTGTCCTAAGACAGCCCTGGAGGGTGGGCAGGCAGGGTGTACTTGTAGTCCCAGCTATGTTACTGGCTGAGGCAGGAGAGTTACTTGAGCCCAGGAGTTTGAGGCCAGCCCAAGAAACACAGAAGACCTATCTCAGAAAAGATGAGAGCATGTGCAGGGTGGTCAGCAGGTGTGTTGATGGAGGCCTCACTTTGTCAATGTGTCCATCTGCACAGGCCTCTCTTTTGCTCTGTGGTCTGTCTCCTATCCCCTCTCTGCCATCTGGAAAGAACCATAATTGGATAGCATATTTCATCCTCATTAATTTAGATTCAGAGGTTTTGAATTTGGAAGTTTCCACTCTATGTGGAATCTTATCCCCATCTCTTTTTTTTCAGAGAAGCTTTTTTCTTTTTTTGTATATGAAATGTTGTAATAACCACTATAGAGGAAAAATAAGGAAGTATAAAGGAAAGTAAAAATAACTGAATGCAGTGTCAAGCTATAATACCTGCTTTCAAGGAACTCAAAATTTAATTGAACCTACTGGCCTTGTTTTCAACTGATACACAATAAATCCTAATTTACCTGTCATACTTCTGTACAATTTGATTGGGAAAGAAATGGGTTAAATTTCATTCTGATACAAAGTTGTGCTTATCAAGTTTTTGCTTTGGTAGAATGTTCTGAAAAATTCCCTGACTTTTCCAAGAGTTAAACTAAAGGAAAAAAATAAGAAAGTAACATAATAAATGAGGTATAAGTCTAATGTATCTGACTAAGCAATTTTTACTTTTATTAGTACCTGCTTACAATACGTGATTACATTTATCACGCGGAGTTGGTTCATACACATAACGCATCTTAATTATGTTCACACAGTCTTCCCCACCATTCCAGCTTGCCTCCGTTCATGTCTTGCACCCCCCACTCATTTACAAAAGGTTCTCACCATGTTTCCTATTATCTTTCTTTAACTTTGCTCTTTAAATTATTTACACTTTGAGATTTTTATATAAGAAAAGCCATGTGACAAATGGATGCATCTAGAGACTGAAATAAAGGTGAAATAAATCAGCATGTGAAAACATTATATTGTCCCACTACTATGAGAATCTGAAAGAGTAAATAAAATATGAAAGGTACAGTAGATACTGCAAAAAGGAAAGTATTGGTTTTTTTTTTTTCTTTTAGTCCTTTAATTAGTCTAGTTCTTACACACACTTGGTCCTTTTTTTTTCTTTCTAATGTGGAATAAGATGCTATTTAATTTTCCTTAATTTTTTATTTTATTGAAGTACAAATATCAATGAGATAGTTTTAAGACACCTTAACAGAACGGATTTGATAAATTAATACATTGCAAACTGTTTTCATAATGTTTTGGCATTGTACAAGGTGCATACATGATATTATACTTACAGACATTATTATAGCAGATGTCTCTTATCAGTAAATTAAGAGAATGTAGCTGTTTATGTATCTTATTTTTTATACCTGAATTATATCAAAGATTCAATAATTAATACTTTCTACCTTGTTATTTTCCTAGTGGTTGTCCATAGTACTAGAAGCCGACATAATATCCTGTCCAACCACCATTAGTGCAAATCTTGCCTCTCATAGAATTATGTAGAAGCACAGCATTATCTATCCCAACTGTACTGTCCATACACACACATCATGATTCTTCCTTTCTATACCCTTTCCTTTGTCTACACCTGTCAAAGATGGGCATTCCATTGTCATTCAACTAATTTAGGTGCTTGAACTCCATGACACAATCCAACACAGTCCAGCATTCCACAGCAATAGTGAGTTATCTGAAGAAGTTGTCGACCGTAGCCATTTACAGCTCAACTTATTATTATGGCCCCATGTTGTATACCTCATTTTTATACTTTTCTGCTGGATGGGTAAGACCTAGATAGAGCAAGACCTACATACCAAAACACAAAAACATAGTTTTTGTTTCTTATGAGGTTAGTGAAGTCCCCTTAGGGTTTATCTTGTAGTCCTGTACCTTATTCTGTAGATCCTTTGTCTGCGTCATCCATGTGGATGATTCACGGCCAATGCTTGACCAGTTTGCTCTCCGTGGGAGCCTGAGAGAGTTTTCTCTCCATGTGACTCTCCCCAGGCACACTATAGAACTTCGATCTCTTTCCTCTGTGGCTCCATAATCTCCTTGTTCAGAAAATCTGGGGCTCAACTGAGTTTTATGCTGACCTTGAAATCAGAGAAGCTTTTGAGTGGTGCTTCCCTCTTATCTCTGGAGGTTCTGGGCTGTCAGACACTGTGCTGAAGATCTCAGTATGACTATGCATATCTTTACCACATTACTGAGGTAACGTGGGAAGTTTGAGTAAGCAAAGTAATTCCATGAAGCAAGCAGTGCTCTGTTCTGACGTTGGGATCTCATGACATAGTCGTGACACCTTCATGTCTTGGAGCAGCACATTGATATTCAAAGGAGAGGACAGTGGATTGCCTGCTGATATATGCAGGAGTGCAGCTGTGGGATCAGGCTTCTTAACTATTTTTAGCTCTATAATGATTATCCTTAGTTAAGACTCTTTTCAGTGTTCTCAATCCTAATGCATTGGGGAAACATAACTTTAATTTTAAAAATACAAAATGTTTTTTCTGTTGCTGGGTATTTAAGTTAGAGCCTTCACATTGCTGCATCCCTTTATGTCCTTTCATTATTCTCTCTCTCTCTCTCTTTTTTTCTTTGAGTAAGGGTCTCACTAAATTGTCCAGGCTTGGCTGGAGCTTCATTTCTTCCTGCCTGAGCCTCCCAGAGGTCTGAGATTTCAGGCACTGCCAGCATACCTGGCTTACCACTACAGAATTTTTTGCCTTTTAGCATTCATAGCTGTAGATACTGAATATATTGTGAACAAATGAATCTGGCTGTCCTCTGGAATCTCAGGAGACCTGCTCAGTTTATTGCTAAGTATATAAAATAGTGTGTCATTTCTGTGGAGAGAATAATAAATTTATGTTTTCTGGGACTATTTCTCCCTGCCTTTTCTGGATGCTTTGAAATATATTTCTTCAACTGTGTGTAATTCTTCCACTATCCAATTTTGTGCTGTTACAGTTTTCTGGAAAGGAGGGCACCCCTGTGGGCAGGCAACTGAGAGGGATCCTCCTGTGAGAACAAGTTGGGCTGCAGCCAGACAGGGGTAATGAAGATTGTGTATGGAGCCCAGAGTTAGGGGCTGTCCTAGTACTCCAGGTAGGAAAGGATGAGGACCGAATAAGGGCAGTACTGTGCCAGGGACGAGAGAGGGTGATCATGGGAAATAGTTGAGTTGGAAGCAACATACCATAGAACTAGAAACTGAGGAGGTGAGTGCTGAGGAAGGAGCCTTTGCTGATCATGGACAAACAGAAAATGACATTTGTACTTTGCTTGTCCAATATTTGTCTTTCAGAAAGTTCAAGATACGTTGTTCAGAGTAAGCGATACTATACAGAGACAGACATAATCGGAGTTGAAGGTGGTTCAGGGTATGTGCATCCAGTGGCCTGGCCACTCCACACACGTGGCTTGAGAAATGGCGACTCAGGGCAGAGCGTGCTGTTTACTGTGAAACACACGCTGCTTTTCTAGTACCTGTACAAAAAGGGAATTAAAGTTTATTTAGTCTAATGTTTTATGTTTGTTACTTACGGAAGTGATTATTTTTTGTATATGTCAAGTTAAATCAAATGCCTTATTAAAATAATTATCTGTATTTCTTTTTAGTTTTTCTAGTGTGATGAAGAAAGATAAGTTGCCATAGGCGGCTTGCATTATACTTATGTAGAAGAAATATATTAGATCATCTAAGATGTACATGTGGTATGCATTATATTTATGTAGGAGAAAAAAAATCACATGTTCCAAACATGTTTTGATTGATTTTTCATGGATTTGTGTGCTTTGAGAAATCAAGTGATCTGAGAGTCAACATCCTCATATTTAGGTGGGGAAGCCAAAGTAAAATGCGGGCACTTGCCTGATGTTCCCAGGATAGAGACAAATTGTAAGAAAAGAGCGCTTATATTGTTTAGACTCCTCCAGCATTCTTTTCAGGATTATTTTGTCTGTCTCTTATCTTATATGACTATAACCAGGGGCATGACCTAGTATACTCACCTTAAACTAATTTTGAAAATGAACTATGAAATAATACTGTGAAATGATAGCCTATTCCTTAAAATCTAAGGGAGCCTCACTATTTAATTGTTAGTGAGGCCTGATATCATTGGCCAATATTTGTGGAAAAGATCTTCAAATACTATATAGTATCAGCCTATGATTGCAGGGACTTTTGACTATGTGTTGCACAGTCTGAAGGAGAGCAGTAGTGACTCTTCATGGTCAGCCACAAATCTTCAGACCAGTGGTCATCTTAGCAGCATTTTTTCTACTCAGAATCATTGATTTGAATTGAGCTGGTTTCATTTTTATGGAATACACTTTAAAAGGCCTGTGTCCTCATGCATGTCTTCTAGTTAATGTACTACTCTCTTAATAAATATGTCCAAGGGCCAGGGAGATAGCTTGGTAGAATAAGTGCTTGCCTGGCAAGTGCAGGGTCCTGAGTTCAATCCCCAGTACCGCAAAAAAATGTATGAGTCAATAAATATGTCCAAAAAGTGTAGGAACTAGTGTATCTACATTTTTTTTCTCATAAAGCTATGCCCCTCTCCCCAAGCTACTTACTTTAAAGTATTTCATTATAAAGACAAAAAGTGAAATAGTACAGTATTCAAACAGCACTCTGCTGTAGGTAGACCTCAGTTGTGCTGAGAAAATGAAGGTAAGTTTTAGTATGAGTGGATAATACTAGACTACTTCTTCTTCTTTTTTTAACTGTTCAGGACTTTGAGTGTAGGAGTTTCTTTCAAACTGCATTAATATGAACTGTCATAATAAATACAGGGGTGATATCAAAGGTGCTACTTGTGTAATTGTTAGTGAGGTGGCTTGTATCTGTGGAATGTGAATACTGTGGATTCTCTTATAATCATGGAGTTCATATAATTAAAGGTATACTGTCATCTGTGATGTTTATCAGTGGAGATTTTGGCTTTTACATGTGGGAACAGAGTGTGACTGAAGGTACCTAAGGTGGGTGAGCTGCTCCATGTCCTAAAGGTACAACTTGAGTTTTCATGCAGGATGATATGATGACAAGATTCACTACCTGACAAAGGACATTTGGTTGCTTCCAGTGTTGTGGAGTTATGACTAAACCTACTGTCAATACTTGTGTGCAGGTTTTTGTGGGACATGTTTTCAGCTCTTTGGAGTAAATACCAAGGAGTGCAACTGTTGGATCATATGAGATTCTGCTGAGTTTTATAAGAGACTTCCAGACTGTTTCTCAAAGTGATGGCACCATTTTTCATTCCTGTTGGCAATGAATGAGATTTCATTTGCTCCCTAGTCTCACCAGAACTTGATGATGTCATCAGTTTGGACTCTGGCTATTTTCTAAGTGTGCAGTGGTACCTTGTTACTGTAATTTGCTATTCCCTGATGCAGTGTGATGTTGAGCATTGTTCTGTGCTTAATCCCCAAGTCCATGTTTTTTTAAATGAAACATCTGTTCAGTTCTTCTGTTTAATTTTTTAGTTTTCTTATTATTGAATTTTAAGAACTCTTCATATGTTTAGAATTTGTCTTTTATTACAGATGAGTTTTCCATAAATTTTCTCTCAGCCCCTAGTTTTTTTCACTTATCAGTTACTTTTGCTGAGTAGATGTTTTTAATTTTAGCATAATTAATCCAGTTCATCAATATTTTCTTTCATGGATTTTACTTTTAGTGTTCCAAGTTTTCTTCAAAAATATTTTTTTCAGGGAAGCACTTATTCCACTGAGCCATCTCCCCGGCCCCATTTTTTTCAGCTTTTTGAAAGTTATATTCTTCTACATAAAATTCCCAAAATTATGACCGTACATATGTATTTTTGCATCTAATGATGGTTAAAGTTAATTAGTGTAGATATCCTTCCCTCTCCATATGACCCCTCAAACAAAAAGAAGACAAGAAATAGCCTGGTTTTACTCCCTCCCCCATCTGCTGTCTGTAACTTTGTTTCATGTCATCATCAGCTCATTTGATTCTAGAAAGCAACTATTTTCCTCCCAGTCCATGGATACATGTGAATTTCTTGCTTATCAGAGCTTGGTGCATTTCATTCCTCTCTGTGAGCAGATCCCCAGAGTCTTTTAGGGAGCATCTGTGTGTAGTACATAGTTTGACTCATTGTGTCCCTAAAAATGTTTTCATAATGTCTGCGGTTAACCACAATTTTGCTGAATATGAAACTATAGACTCCCAATCCTTTTCCTTCAGCTCTTACATACACACATCCTTCCTTATGTTCATCTTCTCAGATTTGCTGATAAAAATTGGTATTATTCTAATTCTTCCTTTACCACAAAGCTGTTTTTCAATTTGATTAGTTTTTAAGGGTACAATCTCTTTTTCTTTTTTTTATACAACCATCTTTATTTTAACTTGGGAATATAATAGGTTAATCTTGAGGTTGTCACATACATTCATATACTTACAGTAGAAAACCCAAACATGACCTCTGACAGGACACATACTTATTATGTACTTATAATCCATTTACTGAAAAATCTTATCTCCTTAAGAGTGACAGTAACAAACAAGCAAACAAACAAAACCTACCTTAATCAATGGCAACTCAGCTTCATGGGCCTCTGGTACATATTTTCTCATTTTTTTTTTTTAATGCATTTAGTTGTTGCAGGGCCTCACTGTGCAGCTCATGCTCCTGGTGACCCACTGCTTTCAGCCTCCCCAGCACTGGGATGACAGATGTGGGCCACTGTAGCCCGGGGACAGGACTGGTGCAACATGTGGTGCCAGGAATCCTATCCTGGTCCCTGCACTCACCTAAGGGGGCTTCAAGTCCAGTGAACTATCTCACCCACCCTTCCATTCTTTAAAAAAAAAAAAAAAAACTATTTCATCCTGTGCCTTCTTCCATGTAAACATTTTCTCCCTGTTTCTCAATTATATATAAAATGTCCAATTTAAAAATACTTTGGAGGCTGATGAAAGCAGAGTGCAAACTGCCTAAACTGCACAGGGTGAAGACCATGTCTCAAAAAGACAAATAAAAACCCCAAACCAAAAAAATCTCACAATTATACAGTGAGTCCCTGTCTAAAAAAAAAAAAGGCCAAGAGACAAAGGCAGATAGTACACTTTCCAAGTAAATTCCAGGAGAGCCACTATCCTTTACCCAGTCCCTAATTCAATAAAACCAGGTCATCCATCTCAATTTCAGTATGGTTACTTCTCCTCCCATAGAAAAAAGTCCTCTACATTCTTCAAATCCAAGAAAGATACCATTAACCTAACGCAGCATTGCCGACACCTGAAAGCACAATCTCTTTTTAATTAATTTTTTTTTATTTACTTATTTTTTGTTTGTACGGGTCTCACAATGCCTCATGAGCCTCCCAGCACTCGGATAACAGGCATGTGCTACCATGCTTGAAAGGCCAGCTCTGCACGCCCAGGGCATGTGGTGCTGGGGATCGAACCCTGGTAAATTCACTTGCCTAAGCAGGCACTGAGTCCACTGAACTATCTCACCTGCCCTAAGGTACAGTCTCTTGATGTTGTGACTTTCTAGCTTGATGGTCTAAGTATTTCTCTTTTAACCATTTGTTTTGTGCTCAGCACTGGACAGCCTGTTCAGTCTGGGAATTGTGTGTGTCCTTCTGTTCCAGGGGAGAAATTCTGAAGTTTTCCATCTTCAAGTCTGCCTTCTCTTGAGTGCTCCGTATTCTCCCTTCAGTTTTAGAATGGGATTTTTCTCTCCATTTCTTTCTCTCCCTCAGTTTTCTAATTTCTCTTTCATATCCTTCATCTCCTTGTTCTCCATTTTGTCTGCCTTTGCTTATTCAGCAATTCATTATCTAGCTTTGATTTATTTACTATTTTCCTCTCTAGTTATTAGTTTTAATTTCAACAGTTATATTTTTTTATTTGAAAGAGTTCTGTTTGATTCTTCTTTTCATAAGTGTATTGCCTCATACATTGCTGACCTGCTCATTTCTTGGAGGATATGAACTGCTTATTTTAGAAATTTTTCTGACCACTTTAGCATGGGAGTGTGAATTCTGCCCTGCTTCTTTCTTCCCTTGGCATTGTTCATGCGTCTCTTAGAGCTTGCTTTTCTTTACAGTCGAAGGTTCTCAGACGGAGAAACTGCCTCGAAGAGCAGTGCACAGAGCCTTCAGTGCCGCGTCGGGTGTGCCGCTCTGTCCTGGCTACTTTTGCTGTAGCCTAGCGAAATGCTTGCATCCACCACTTAAAGGAGGGCAGGTTTATTTATTCATTGTTTGGTTTACTTTGGCTCACAGTTCAGTTCACGGTCAGCGGACACTAAAGCAGGGAAGGGGTGTGGCCGAGGGAACTGTGAGCTAGGGCAGACCGGAAGCAGAGACAGCACAGAGAACCGAGGACAAAAATGCATCCTGCCACGTTCCACCCCCAGTGACAACCTTCAGACAGGTTGCCCCTCCTATCAGCACAGTCAGCTGCTAACCCATTAAGGAATTAATCCACTAATTAGTGTAGCTCCCCAGAATCTAGTCATCCCCTCCGTACACTAAGTCCCTGACATTCTGGTAGAATGTTCATGAGCTGGATTCATTCATAAGTCCAACAAAGTCAGTCTTATACACGTTTGACATAAATATACAGACACACAAACTGTAAATAAACTATTTTTACTTTTACAGACATCTACCATCTTTTTACCTTGCTCCAGTCTCTTAATTATTTTCACGATTGTCGCTTTGTGCTTCCCAGTCCCCTCCACGTCACTACTGCTTCAGATATCAGTACAGATTGGGCACTGTACTCCTGAACACTGTCACACTGGACAGTGAGCACCGAGCAGCTCGACCGTGTCAGTGTTTGGAGACTCATGAGCTACTTCCAGAGTTTGTTTGCATCTGTGAATATTTGTAAAGCGAGGTCTGCTTATATATGTGAAACTTCCCAACTTGAATGTCTGTAGGTTGAGAATTTACAAACAAGTCCCATGGCGAACTCTTAGCTGTGTCTCACTATAAAAATGAAAGAGTAGTTAGGCACCTTGGACATACAGTGGCACAGAGTAAACATTCCCATTCCAAAAGGGAGGACTCCGAGGCTAGGAAGGAATGGCACTGGCCAGGTGTGGTGGTACTCACTGGGAGGCTGCGGCAGGAGGAATGCTGCAAGTTCCGGGCCAGAAAATGAGCTCAAGGCCAGCTTGAACCGCCTAGTGAAACCTTGTCTTATAAAAGAAAAAAGAAAGAAAAGAATGGGATCAACGCAAGAGCGTAAACCAGGAGTGCAAACTAAACCCTGTAGCAGCTCAGGCTTTGTGGTGAGATGTGAGCTCCAAACGGGCTGTATCAGTCTTACAAGGAATGTATTATGTTTAATGTTCAAATGCATATAACTGTTAAATGCATGGCTAAGGAGGGGCAGTCATATGAACTATGCTATTAAAAAAATTTAGCCTGTGGTTTAGCTAGATTCCATACTTGCTTAAGCAAGGATGTCACCCAGGTGACTCCAGTTAAAATAACTTTTGAATTTGACACTGACATTTAGGTATCCTTAGGGCAGCTCCCTAATTCTTAGCCCCACTTTCCATCTATAAAATACAGCAGGTAATACCTCCATCACTGAATTACTGAGAGACTTAAACAACACATATAATGCATTTAACATTACCTGAAACTTAGTGTGACTCATCATTATAAAATGAATTATTAAAGCAACAACTATGCTGTAATTATTTACAGAATAATATACTAGGGAATAAAAGGATTGTAACATTTTCCATTTTGTCAGTAACCTCTTTTGTCTGTACCTAATCACTGACATCTTTCAGTATCATTTGCATATGTGCTGCTGAACTCTCCATATCATTTGGACTCTATGTGGATGCAGTGCCTTTGGAAAATTTAACAGTCACTGTAATAGGTGCACACCTGCAAACATGTGGGAGAATTCCTCTTTTCCTGAGACACAAACCCAGCGTTCTTGGTGACTATGGTGCACTGTTGGCTAGAGGTACCCGATGTTATGTGGAGACCGGTTAACCAGCCTCTCTGCCTCACCTTGATCTCTAGAATGAATATGGAGCAGACCAAGCTGACACCCATTGGCTTTGCACTTCAGGAAAACTATGTTAAGCTGCCTGGTGCGAGGAACATGAGCAAGGATGGTTCTCTGGGTCCCAGTTTCATGTTCACTACTTAATAAAGGTCGTAGGATGCACACATCATTGCCAGGTTCTCAAGCAAGTTAATGGTGTCTTTTTTTGCCTTAACTTCCCCATTGAACACATGATTGAGAGAATGTTTGCTCTTGTAAATATGGGAATCAAGTAATCTCTGTCTCTCTGGAATATTGTGGGGATGCTTTCTTTCACTTCTTTAATCTTTGGAAATAAAGAGAACAAGGTTCTTCTGTTGAGGCTAGAGTACTAAATATCCAGAGAAAATACTGCTGAGGTGGATTTACCTAGACAGCAAACAAGGCTCCCTAGGGCTGGAGTGAGCAGCTGGGCGCCTCCAGCTGCTGCAGGAGCACGCAGGAACATGCAGGTGGGTCTGTCCAGCAGGACCAAAATGAGACTGTGCTCCATGTCTTAAAGTTTTGCTTGCTCTCATTGGCTTGTGCATGTTCACCTCTGGGATAGTAGGTGCTGGACTGAGCTCTGGAAGGTGCCAGTCTCCTAGACCCTGCATGGAATGGCAGCCATCATCGCTGCTGTAATGTCCATGGCCATCTGCCCAGGCTCCTCACTGGTCTCCAAAGTGAGTATCAGTGACAAACTCCTTTACCAGTTTACTGTGGGTTATGTTTAGAGAAACTTCTTCTCTAGAAGAACTATAGAAGTCACTGGAACATGATTTAGAAACAAAACTTCCTAAAGTTGGAATGATACTCTTAGAATTTTAAGAGTTTCTGATAGATGCTTACACTTAGAAGTTTAAATGTGTTTCTTTAATCTGTAAATATATTATAGACACTAATTAGAGGTCTTTTCTCTTTATTAATTGAGTTAGCTTCCTGTTACTATAACAAAATACCTGAAATAATCAGCTTATAAAGAGAAAAATGTAAACTTTGGCTCACAGCTCTGGTGGCCCCATTGCTTTGGGTCTCCAGTGGGGCACCATACCAAGGTGACAAGGTGTGACAGAGCAGATCTGCTCACCTAGCTGCCAGGAAGAAAAGGAAGAAAGAGAGAAAGCTCCACCATCCCTTTCCAGGGCTTGCCTTTAGTGTGGGAAGACCCCCCCCCCCAGTGTGCTTCATGGCTCCCACAGCACTGTTTCGGGGACCAACCCTTGGAGGGACACTGAAGATTCAAATCATAGCACAATTTTGAAGTCAAAGTTGTTTTTTGGAGCTATAGTGTTATCTTTCTTATTTAGGGTCAAAATTAAGAAGGATGAAAGAAGGCAGGCAGGCAGGAAGGAAGGGCCCTGCTTCAATAAAAACTTGGCTGCTGGAGAACCAGATATGGACACTAGCATCTGGTTCCAGTGGTGATAAGAGCTTCTCTCTGAGGAAGGGCCTGCACACAGGAGCAGATACACAGGCCACCCGTGAATGGAAGCTAAATGTGGTGTGAGGGCAGGTGTGCACGTGAAAGAGTCTACAACAGGAGTGTTGTCTCACCCATCTGGTGGGAAATTATTTCCCCAAGAAGGCTATGAAAAATCTAATAGAAAACCAATTAAAGGGTCTCAAGCACCAGCCGGTGACACCAAGGAACAACCATTCTGCAGCTACTGAGTAATTAAATAACCATAGGAAAACTGCCTCTTCCCAGTCAAAGACTAGTCAGGGTTAAATGTCCTCTACAAAGAATGCCACAAACAAACAATAACTTAAAGCAATGGCACTTAATAAAATTTGGCAGAATATGGGGATGAAAATAACCATCAATATTAAGATTTGAAAGCCAGCAAGTTTGCAAATAAAGGAATCTCAGCATTTTAAATGTAAGGAGAATAAAATAAAATTGTTAGGCTCTGCAATATTAAAACAGAAATATGATTTTGTTAAGTCTCATGAATTATGTATGCTATATTTTCTCCCTAAAATGTTAAAACTCTGGACTTAGGCCAGTAATTGTCAGTCAAGGAAATAGGATAATGGGCTGAGGGCACTGGTGAGGCGCCAGTGAGGACAGTGTCTTGCCTCCTGCAAGTAGGCCTGGCTTGCTGCCCCAGGTATCTTTGGAAGCCTTCAGGCTTTGTCCTTATGTTACTGATAAGTTAACTGCTATCTGGGTGTGAATATACGGATGACTGATTTAGATAGCTTGCGAGGCTTTGAAAAAGTTGTTTTTTGTTATTAATAGAGAAATACACGTACGAGCTTGTTTATTATATCCACATTTGCACTAAAGAAATACATAGAATGCTTTCACTTAGTGAGATCGTACCAAAGTCCACAAGGATTTATGGAACATCTCTCATGCCGATGGTGTGAAACACAGACATGGATACACAATGTGGGAAAAGAAAGTATAATCCTACAACAGCTCCTTTTTGCAAGGCACTTACCATCTGATTGAGGAGATAAGACCTGAACATAAGAAAAGGAAATACTTGGCTGGGCGTGATGGCACATGCCTGTAATCCCAACACTCAGGAGGCTGAGGCAGGAGGATTGTTGTGAGTTCGAGACCAGCCTGAGCTACAAAGTGAGCTTAAGGCCAGCTTGAACTGCATAGTGAGACCCTGTCTCAAAAAACACAAAAAAATAAAAAAAAATAAAAAGAAAAAAAAAGAAAAGGAAAGGAAATACTTGAGAATGAGTGGTATTCTAAGACAATCTTAGAGGTACCCAAAGGCATAATTAATTGCTTAAGGAGATATGAGGAAGATAAATGAACACTTGAAGCAGGGAGAGGTCATAGTAAGCATTTAAAGAAAAACTATAGGTTTTTTCCTTTCACTTTTAAAAAGCCAGAGTTATTATCATTTGTATGCAGTGAAATTTATCCTTTCAAGGTTTGTAATAGGCTTGGTGAATTTGACAAATACATACAGCAATGTATAGTTAATAGGGAATATTTCCATCACCTCTAAATTTCTCTTATCTTCCTCTGTAGCTAGATCCTCTCTTTTCCCTCAGCTTGTCAGCTACTGATCTGATGTCTGTCCCTATAGTTTTCCCTTTTTCAGAATGTTGTTCAAATGGAATCATGTAGTAGATAGTCTTCTTGTGTCTGGCTTATTTCACTTACAATATTGCTTTTAAGATTCATCCATATTGTGGCATGTATCAGTAGTCTTATTTCTTTAGATTTCTGAGTAGTATCCTATTGTGTGGATGTATCATGGATTGATTATATGTTTACTGTTTCTTTAATTAAGCTTTTTTGGGTGACTAGATTTAGGTGGAGAAATTAGTGGTGCTGGTGGTGGGCAAGGTATGGAGCAACTTGAAGTCAAAGTAGAGTAGAGAAGAGAAAACATTTTCCTCACTTGAACAGCATAAAACAGATTAAGTAGCAAAGACATACATCTTAAAAGATAACAGAATTGGCCAAATAGCTCATCAGACTAAAGTGTCTGCTTAGACAGACACATTGGCTTGGGTTGGAGCCTTGGCCTGCTGAGCCGGCCCTGCCCCCTGGGCCAGATGGTTGAAGCTTAAATATCTTCCCAAACTACAGAGAATAGGAAGCTTGAAGAGGGAAGATCTTGTAGGTTTTTAAAAATGTATTTGGTACAGGGTTTCACTACCCAGCTCGAACTTGTAGTGATTCTCCTGTTTTCAGCCTCCTCAGTGCTGGGGATTATGGATGTGTACCACCCAGACTTGGTGGTTGGCTCAGGGCACCTGAGGGTGGACCTGACACAGCATGTAGTACTGGGGATTGAACCCTGGCCCCTGCATCCTCTGAGCTAGCTCTTCAATCTGATCTTGTGGTATTTTGGAAGGTGTGGGGACAAGCCATGGGAAAGATGAGGAGGGGAAAACATATGAGCAAAGATTATCTTGTGTCAATAAAGCCTTTCAAGTCATCTCTTAGAGCTGCCCTCAGAATAGGTGAGAAAACCTGGCCAGGTTGGAGATGCTGGGTGTGGAGACCTTTGTCCCTTCTCTTTCCATGGCTTCTCCTGGTTACTTGAGATTTCATAACAATGACATTGTTCTGTGAAATGAGCTTTGTAGGAAAGTCTTTCCTATATTTTGTGATTCAGAGACATGGTGATGTTGAGAAGTCCACTTGACGTTGCTCCTTCAGTTCAAAGTCCACTGTGCTTATGGGCATCTCTTTTCTTGGCCCTGCCAAGGCTTTGTGGTAGAATGTAATGAATTACTGAAATATAAGCTAACTCTTCCAGAACCAGTAAATCAGAGAGGGAGATTCCTGGATTTGTGTCTTTATCTCTTTTTTATTATGAAACAATCCATCTGAAACCTATCTTCCCTATCATAGCCCACCATGCTGTAATTTCTTCCTATCCTGAACTTCTATGCATATGTTCATTGTTTTCATCCATTGATTATTTGTTCATCCATTCTTCTATCACCCGTTTATTTTATTTAGCAACATTTACTTATGGTCTCTGATGTGCTGTACTAAGCTGCAATCAGATTAAACAAATTAAACATTTTAAAATTTATTTATTTAGTATAGGGTCTCACTATGCATCTTGGACTCACAGTGATCCTCCTATCTTAGCCTCCCTAGCACTGGGATTACAGGTGTGCACCACCACAACTGGTTTTAGTAGCTCGGCGCTGTGCACCTGGGGTTCTGGGGCCAGTACAGCATGTGGTATCAGGGATCAAACCCCAGTGCTTGTGCTTGCCAGATAGGCACTTGGACACCCAAGCTCTCCCCAGCCCCAGGTTAAGCAAATTATAGCTAGCAAGTCTTGCTCTCAGGAAGGTTCTTACAAGTCTAGTGAAGGAACTAGCAAGAAACAAAGAATGAATAAAAATAGGTATCCTATATAGCAGTAACTTCCCATCATTCTTCACTTTCACGTGGGTACTATACCTTGAAAATCATTCGTAGTGCAAAAAATTAGCTCAAGTTAGAGCCCCTTAGATTAATTTTGGTTTGGGAGAAAGAAAGAATATATATAGGTTTGTTGAAGTTCTTGCCTTTTAGCATATGTTCAGGAATCATGAAGAAGACAGGCTAATCGTAGTGGGACCCTTGCATTTGTGCCTTAAATGGGTGGTGGGGCTCAGGGAAAGTGGCAGTGAGTGTCAGTTACATAGTCATTGTAAAGACTATGGTTAGGAAAATGGTTTGAAAATGCCAACACGCATGCATCTATTGTAATGGACAATAGATAAGGACATGGATTTAAAAATAAAACCATCAAATTCCATGGCACCGAAATGGTTGGGAAGAGGTAGCCAGTTGTCCCTGGGTACACGCCATTAGTGCTGAGGCCATGTGATGGGAGAGTGCAGCAGGCCTGGCTCTCCTTCCTGAGGAGCAGAGGAGCTCACTGCTAACACTCCGACAGCCACTTACAGAGCCCTCCTGGCAAGGGTCTGGTACTCCAGGCAGAAGAAGGGTCCGTTTCTTGTACATCACCGCGCCTTTCATCTACTCATCCTCATTAGCCCAGCCCAACCCAAATGCTCCCTCCTCTTGGGTCCTTCCCCAGCCAGTGCAGGTGGATGAGATTTTCTTTCATGGTAGTTTATCTGTACCATGTTTTCGTTCATAGTTATTTTCTTTAACTTGTATAATCTCCGACACCTGTATTGGCTTTCACTGTTTTGAGGGAAGAATTTGAGATTCATTTCCTTGTGTTCCTGCTTTGATCCTTACTGATGCTCAGTAATTGAACATGAGGCCATGCAGTTTTACAGGGTGGAGCCCAGGTTGCTGCATCATAGAGACTGAAGTTGGATGTCCACATTCTGGTCATAAGACCATGGGAAAACTATGAAACTTCTTAAATACCCAGTCTACCAATTTATAAGACAAGAATACTTCCTCAGGATCACTGAGAGGGCCTAGATTTTGATAGCCATTCCATAAATGTTATTGTTATTTGTGTTGTTCTTAATAATTGAGTGATCAGCATAACTAACATCATCTTAAAAATGTGTCTTAAGAACAGGTGGCAAAGGGGCTGAGGGGATAGCTTGGTGGTTTGAGCATCTGCTGGTAAGTGCAAGGACAAGGACCTGAGTTCAATCCCCAGTACACATGTCGTGCCAGTCCTGGGTGGGCTGTGCCAGCCCAAGTCAGGTGTGGGGGTGCATGCCTGTAATCCCAGCACTGGGGAGGCTGAGTTAGGAGGATCACTATAAGTCTGAGATGCTTAGTGAAACTCTGTATCAATAAATAATAATACTAATAGTAATAATAATAAATAACAGGTGGCAAGGGCTGAGGGGCTAGATTAGGTGTAAAGTACTTTGCCAAGCATGCCCAAAGCTCTGGATCCCGTCAATCCCTAGCAGTGTAAGAAAACCAAACTACAAAAACAAAAACAGTGCCTCTCAAACAAAACAAAACAACCTAGGTGGCAAAGATTCTGATGGACAGTTCCCATTTTTCTAGGTCTACTGTCTGGGCTGCTGTGGGAGCCTTCCAGGGCTGGAGGACTCACAGAGGTCAGCAGTGGTGCAGAATACCTGGGTTCGGATGGCACCAGCAAACACACTGCTGTAGGGTCATCCATCAAGCCATGTACTTGGCTTTAGTAGTTTTTAGTATCTAATTTGATTTTATAATAGAAAACAAAAATCAGAAGAGGAAGAAAAGAAAGACCAACTGCTGGTCAGATTGATGCTCTAGGTCAGATCTAGGCTCGCTAGACCTGTGATAGGGACGACAGTAGGCAGCTCAAAATATGCCTTGCCAACAAAAGGAGCACTTCAAGCTACAGGCAATGAAAAGCATTAGACTCAGAAAGAAAATCCTCTGCTTTCCCCTTATCTGGCTGTGAGCAAGACAGAGTTCCATTTGTACAGCTGTCTCTCTCTTGAGCAGGGAGAAGGAGACAACCCTTGTCTCCGGGCGGCCCAGACCACTAAGGAAATCTGATGACAACCTTGCTAACCAGTCTTGATCTTTTATTATTTCCCTCACACATTACCTTCCTGCCATCTGTTGTCCTGGAAACCCTCCATTTGCTTTTATCATGTTGAAGCCACACAGTTTATCATGGTGTTGAAACTGTGTTTTCTGAATTGTGCATTTCTTTGGGCCTCCCTCCTTCTCCTCCTTTTCCTCCTCTTCCTTCTCCTCCTCCTTCTCCTCCTCTTCCTCTTTTTTTTCTGCTCTTCCCCCTCCTCTTTTTCTCTTCCTCTTGTCTGTGTATGACAATCTCCACATCACATACAAATACCAACATTTAATAAAATGTGTCTTTTTTTCCTTCTGGTGCTCGGTCTTCAGTTTTATCAGCAGGGCCTCAGCTGCTGGATCTAGAAGGGTTGAGAAAACGTACTGCTGCTGATCTGCTCTAGAACTAGTCACCGAAGCTGGATTTTTCCTTGGGTCTGAGGGATTCTGTGCTTTAGAAAAATGCCCTGGTGCTCTGCTTGTCATGCCTAACTCTGGCTTTGTGGCTTCTGCCTCTAGATGCTGGGCTTTTTGGCTCATGGCCAAAAACCTTCACTGTGCAGGTGCTCTGGGATGCATTGCTATGTTCATGCTCCTGATTCTTACTCTTAATTATCTTGGAGCTGAAACTGTGGGGGTTCTGAGCACTGACTCTGAATGGCAACTGAAAACCTGCCTTTAGCAAGTGTACTTCCAGAACAGGATCACGGTGCACCAGTGCCAATCCCGAGGGTGGAGGCAAGCACTTTGGCAGCATTATGCACTGGTATCCATCCATTTGCGTCAGCCTCTTGAGACAGAGCACTCGTGATGCAGTGAAGCAAAGCATCTTTATTCTTCTTGGGTGAGCAGTGAGGGACAAAAGAAGCCTGGACCAAGGACAGGCCAGCGCCTTAGCCACCCAGGAAAGCTGACCAGGGTCTACCAAGATTTGGCTGTATAGAACCCACTTGTGTTATAGCTGGGGTGCCTGAAAGTAAGCTTGCCCTAGGTTTTATGCTTGGGGGCAGTGGGAATTTCTGGGCAAAGAGGTGCATAGCATCCAGTTCTTGGGTGATGCGAACAGAGCCAGCCTTATTACAGCATGCTTTTCTTTCACAACTACAAGTGAGGAAAAGGAAGAGCTGGCCTCCAAAACCATGCAGGGATATACCCTGCAGCAATTCTGAAAAGACTTGTTTCTTTCTTACAAAGCCTTATGGAAACCCACTCAAGTTACCCAAATCACCAATATCCTGACATTATATATTGAGTCCTTAGAGAATGAGCCTCTGAGAGCGTCCGTTTCCACCTCCAAGCTTTGCTCTGTTAAATGACTGCAACTTCCTGATGAGGCACTAGGGAGAGTGCTGGTCGTCACCCACCTTGACTCGGGACATACCCACACCTCAGGGCTAGCAGCTTACAGTATCCCATCGCTGGGAACCCATTTGTTTTTAAATCACAAGTCATTTGCATAACCTTCTAGAATTTCCCTTTATAAATAATCATTCCACTTTCCTGTGTGCAATTACTTGATTGTCACAACTGTAGGACGGGGCAGACGGTGTGGCCTCCTCCTCATTGTTATGTCCCTAGTGTGTGGCTAGGGACATTGGTGGCTGAATGCCCTGTACTAAAAGTTGTGGAGATAAATGTGACACTTGCTCCCTGAGTGAGGAACTCAGGAGGGAGGAAATGTTTAATTTCTATGCCTATTATTATTTTATTATTTATTTCCTAGAACTATTCCCAAATGTGATATATTCCCTGAAAGCACTGCAAAAAAAAAATTGAGAAGTAACAAGGAAGAGGAGAGAGAATATCCATTCTTCCTGAGGAAAGGGTGACCATGAAAAACTGAAGAGCAAGTAGTGCTGGCTCTTGGAAAGTACCCTTTTCTTAACTAAAGTCATTGCTCCGAAAAAAAAAAAAATGAGTGATGGACATTACAATTCTCATGCCCTCTGGGTAGCTAGGTGTGTAGGTGAGGAGAGAAGGAGACAGACGTTACTATTATTATTACTTTGCATCTGTTGAAAAGTCTCCTGCCATTTCCAACAGCAATTGTAAGATGTCAGTGTACAGACTAGCAGATGCTCTGGCTTCGCAGGTGGAGCCGAGGTATCTCAGCTGCTCTCAGCTGTGTGCTTAGCTAGCTCTGCAGGGGCCAGCTGCAGTGCAGGTGGGGACGGCTGCTGCACAGCGGGGCTCCTCAAGCTAAAGTGGGCAGCCAGTCATTTGGAAACTTGGCACCCCCTCATGGCTTTGACTCAGGTCTGGGGTGGGACTGACAATATTCGGTTCTCACAGGTGGCCAAGTGCTGCTTCTGGTCTGGGACCGCTTTTTTGAGAATCCCTAGTGGCTAATAAGATCCTAGTTTTTTGGCTCTTCTGAGAAATACAGTGTTCCGTACAAATGATTACCCAGACAATTAAACTTTACCTCTCTAAATGCTGAACCTTTGTTTCTTGGTTTCTCTCAGTCATCTGGAGAAAGCTTTGTAAAATGAATGTTCCTTGCCTTTTTTCACCAGAGGGCTCTGAACAGTAAGTACCTCTCGCCTTTTTTTGATGACTCAGTATTACATCAATGAGCATCCAGGTTGGTTGTGTGCAGAAATGCACACATAGGGGATATCCAAGCCATGGAACCCCCAAACTGCAGGAGGCCACTTCAGGCAGTACCAGTGCCTGCCAAAGTGGAGCTAGCAGGTGCTGGGGCCTCTGCAGTTTTTGCAGGCACTATCCTTGCAGTTGCTGGCAGTGAGAAGGTGCTAGAGTTCTCAGGAAACATCTGAGGAGGTGGGACCTTGGAGGGCCTCTGAAGGGCATGGGGAAGTACTTTCTTTCTTTTTTCTTTCTTCCTTTCTTCCTCTCTCTCTCTCTCTCTCTCTCTCTCTCTCTCTCTCTCTCTCTCTCTCTCTCTCTCTCTTTTGTAGTACCAGGGATCTAACTCAGGACCTTATGCTTGCCAGGCAAGCACTTACTCCACTGAGCTATCTCCCCAGCCTGGGATAGTGGTTTCTTGCCAGTCAGCACAGAAGCATTTCAATATTCTAATTACAGAAAGGCCATACTGTGCTAGGGTTCTGTTAATGTAACCAAATAATGGAGGCAATCGATTGATGAAGAGGAAAGAATTATTTTTATCTCAGTTTCAGATCACTGTCTGTGATTGAGTGGCCCAAAGATTTTGGACTAGAGTTGAGGATGCACCATGTGCCTGATAGTGTGGAGTAGAGCACGGCTGGTCTGTCGAGTGCAGCTGGGGAGTGAAGGAGGAGAACTCTGGGGTTCCACAGTCTCTGCAGCATGTCCCCTCATGACCTGACCTCTCACCGGGGTTTTCATGCGTCCAGTAGTGTCAACCTGGGGACTAAACCTTTAACACAGGGAATTTCAGATCCAACTATGCATATTGTGTGCATCTATGCCATGAATATGCCTGGGTTTAATGAGTGCTCAGTTGAATTACTGGTCATTCCTGTGGTCTTGTAGTTCTTCATTTCTTGTTAGCAAGCCCTGACCTATTGTTTGTTGACTTTCACTTGCCCATCAAGTCACTGCCAGCTGCTCTGGGTTTGTATAAAGATGAATGCGGCACACATTGAGCTTGCTGTGACTCAGTCCTCTTTTGGTAAAATATAAACACTTATGATATTGCAGAGAACAAAAGATAAAAATAAATATGCAAAAGCTCTTTAAGGCAGTTAAATATAAAAATGAAAGGGATTATTATTTTTTTTTACTGAAAGCATTAAAAAGAAGTGGCCTTTCTCAAATATTTTCAACTTGGCATAGGGTAGCAAAAGCTTATATCTATCAAGTTACAAATTTAGCCTGAAAAAATGTCTAACAGCAATATTCCTGATAAATCCTCACCCAGGGTACAGTGAGGAGACTTTTGTTTCCTTTAAGTGGCAGACAAAAGCTTTTTCCTCCAAAAATAACCATTTCTCAAAGCTATTCTTTTCTGAGCTCTGAACTGACCTTTCTCTTAAAGGAATGAATATAATTTAGTTAGATGGTGAGTGACAGTGATAAGTTCTTTTTGGCTCAGGGAAGGGATAAAAAGCAGCAGATCTGTCATTAAGAGCCAAGTGCCAGCCACAAGTATGTTTCCTGGCCATTGGCATTCTGTAGGTTAAGGTGCAAGTGTCTTTCTCTGTGGATAGAAAGCTGGGACTGATTTCAAGGTCCTTTAAGAGCAGTCCTGGGACTGGCTCTGAGGTCAGCACCAGAGCAAGTATATAACTTATGGGCTCCATCTCATTCTTTCCTTGTCTGTTGAGTAAGTAGTAGAGCATAGCTGAGTCAGTTGGGAACCAATTAAAAAGACCCTCATGGAAATACAGTAGCTGGTGGTTTGAATGTTTGTGTTCATGTTGAAACTTAATTTCTGAGGCAGCAGTATTATGAGAAGGAGCCTTAACAAGGGGATTCACTCTTGAGAGTGGGTATTTACCCTGTGTCAGTGTATTTAGGCTGCTGTCACACAACATTTTAGACTGGGTAACTGACAAATAACAGAAATTCATTTCTCATCATTCTGGGATCTGGGAAGTCCAAGCTCACAATTCTGGCCCATTCTGTGTCTGCAGATGTCCTTGTTGGCTTGCTGTATGCAGCTTGGTGCTGCATTATTGCATGGTGGGTGAGACAGAAGAAACAGATGCTGATTCTCATGTGGTGGAAAAAGATGGAAGGAAAGGCAATGTGCTTGGTCTCTCAAAGCCTTGCAAAAGAGCACCCTTGTGGTTTGTGTCCAGTTGTCTCCCCAAAGCCTCATGCAGTCATGGAGCAGCTTCTGGAGTTTGTGATTGATTCCTGTGGGTGTGGATGCTGCACCTGCCCTGGGGCAGGGAATTTACATTATAGTGTGAGGAGGGGAGAGAGGCTAGCTAGCCGCTGGAGCTGCTGCCTCTTCCTCTACTCTCTGCTCTTTGTTGCTGCCGTGAAAGGTTGTTCTGTGCCATGTGCTGCTCTACTTTGGACCCAGCCAAGTATGGACTGAAACCTCCACTAACTGTGAGCTAAATCAACCTCTCCTTCCTTTATTTTGGGTGTTAGCTATTTGTCCCAGCAATGAGTGAAAAGTAACTTAGACAATCACTATCCCCATCTTGATGATGAAAGTCTCTTGGCCTAATCACCTAATGACCCTCTCTCTTAATGCTCTTATACAGGGAGTCCATTTCAGCATGATGCTGCAAGTGATAACCCCAAACACTCACACCATGGGGGCAGCACTGAGGGAAGCAGGCAGGGAGATGTCCCCATATACCAAGTCTTCAGCAAACTTGATCTTGGACTCTCAGCCTTCCAGTGCCATGTGACATAAATTTCTGTTGCTGGTTAGATATTCAGTGGTATTTTGTTATAGAAGTGAGACTGGACTAAAAGATGGTTTACATTTTAGCTTCCCCGTACTGTAATGTGTAATGGAACATAAAACTATAGCACTGCACAGTACAATCAACAAAACTTACAGCACTATGTCGATAAAATATGCTGTACAAAAAAGACATTGAGGCTTTATAATTAAATGTACAGAAGTGTACAAAAAAGGATGGGTTGTAAGTTGAGCAGTGGGACATAAATCTGAAAGTTGTTAAACATGTAGGTCGCTAAGTGAGAAGTACCTGTGTTTTTGTTAAATCAGGCTGAGGAAGCATGGCAATCTATTGTGCTGGACAGAAGTACAGAAGTCTCTGAATAGAGAATTAAAGTTAGGCTGTGAATTCTGAGTGAGTTGTGAGTTCCTTGCCAAACATTCACTAGGCAATTTTAAGTACATTTTCAACTCCTCTGCATTTAGATTTTTCATTCTGTGCAAGGTTATGTCTACTTGGGTGGTAGCCATATCGCCCCTTCCCAGCCTTGAAACCAAAAGGATCACATGATTTGGAAATCATGTTTTGCCAAGTGTCTTAAGTTTTAAGAGAATGTTCCTACTGTTCTGACTTGTCTGTTTTAGATGCGACCATGGTACCCTGGAGATTGTGGGTAAGAAAAAGTAGAGACCTTGACACTGGGACTTTCTGAAAAAAATCTCATGTGCAGATGATTATTAAAATCTGCATAAAAGTTGTTGATTGCCTTTATTTGTCACATGTAAGGTGAGTCCTAAAGGTGTAATGAATGGAGAGGGCCTGCAGAAAGGACTGTATTCATTCACTCATGCATCTGTCATTTAGAATGCCTGTTTTCTTCCCTGCTTTGTGCCAGATACTGTGTAAGTGCTGAGGGTATGCTGGTGCGTAAATTATGATTTCTGCTGTCATGGAACTTATGGCCCAGTGAAAAACAGATTCTTACAAAGTAGTGGTAAGTGGTATGGTCAGGAAAGTAGGGGAGGCATGTAGGAAGCACCCAGACACTGGCCAGAGGAGGCTTCCTGGAGGCAGCGACTGTAAGACTGAAGGCTTTGTTATTCAACTATAGGCACTAGAGAGGGCAGGTAAGACCCAGATGAAGGTGCACAGAGAGTTTTAGAGTCCAGCTGGAAGAATTTCAGCTAGCACTTTTGGAATGTGTTAGTTTTTTGTCAATGTGACAAAAATACCTGAGAAAAACAAGTCATAAGAGGTAAGAAGATTTATAATGGCTCATGGTCTCAGCAGTTTCAGTCCATGTCTCTTGGCTGTCTTGTTTTTAGGCCTTTGGAGTGGCAGAAATATGACATAAAGGTAAGGTATAGAGGGAAGATGCTTATCTCATGATGGAGAGGAAGCAGACAGAGAGGGCCTGCATTGGAGGGCTTCCTTCTGCCTTTATTCCACCCAGGTGCCCACCCTAGAGGACAATGTGTTCATTCAAGGGATTTTAAATGTCAGTTATCCCTAGAACACTCTTACAAATACATCCAGCATTGTGCTTTCCTAATTTCCTAGGCATCTCACAGTCCAATCAAGTTTGACACTTAAGATAGCCATCACACAAATGGAGACAGAATTGGCTGGATAGCCCAGCATTGTCAGTTGACTTGAACTTCATCTGCAAGGTGGTAGGAAATCATTTCAAGGATGCTGAAGTGTGTCATAGTGAAATTGGTACTTGAGAATTTTGACTTTGGTTTCACTGTGAAGAATGACTAGGAGTTCAGGAAAAACACTAACAGGAGTGAGAGACAAGGGTACTGAATACAGAGGAGTGGAAGTGATGTAGAAGGAAGTAGATATACATCTGTGAAACCTTATTAAATGTAGAGATCAGAGAAAACAGGAAATATGCTGCTCAGATTTCTGCTATGGGCAACTGAATATGTTGGGAACATGGAAAGAAGAGCAGAGCTCTGTGTGGGTAATTGTTTTCATAACTTGTCCACATTGACTTGCAGTGTTTTTGAGATGGTAAAGGGCAGGTGTCTGGTAGGTAGATGGATACGAGAAGTGACAGAGTGTCACTTAGTGCTCACGAGCACCAAGTTTCTGATGATGGTTACATAGCCCATGGGAGGAGAGTAGAATGAAGAAGGATTGTCCTGAATGAAATTCTTGGAAACATCAAGAGCTAAAGAATGGGCAGGCAAAGGAGAGCTATGAATTCTTTTCAGAAGTGGTGAAGTCATTGGAGGAAAGCAAAGCAGTTGTCTCCCAGAAGCAAAGGAGTAGCCTTGCTTCCAGCTGACCATAGGTGGCAGATTCAGTGCTGCAGGACAGCGTAGGAGAGCTGCACATCCTAACACCACATTAAGCTACTGAACTCAGTGATAGATGAATCTACTGAAGAGTGCAGTGACTCCATGTTCCACTCACTTTCTTTTTTTTTTTTTCCAGTTACTTTCTATAGTGACACTTCACCAGAATGAGGCCAAGGACTCTCTTCCCAAATAAAAGTTTCATAAGTTTGCACCTTACAGCCTGCAGGGTCAAATCTTGCTGATTCCTGAGATGTGTTCAAGCCGTATTTCCTGATTCAAAATTCTTAGCTTCTTCTTTTTTTTTTTTTTTTTTTTTTTTTTTTGGTGGTACTGGGGATTGAACTCAAGCCCTTGTGCTTTCCAGGCAAACACTTATTCTACAGAGCCATCTTCCTGACCCCATTTTTTTTTCTTAGCTTCTTTTCATGCTAAATGTTTTAGCAACCAACCTCTCCTTTGCCCTGTTTTGTAGACATTTTCCTTCTGATAAAATATAATCTTTTCACATTTGCTTTTTTATCTCCATTTTCATGTAGATAAAGCTAAAAGCTGCAAGTAATACCCATATCACAACCTAAATGTTGGGCTGCTTGTAGTTCCACCTACCAGATTAGTTTGTTGCCCTTAATTCAGTCTTCCACAGTTTCAAGACATGGTTAAAACACAAATTTCTGTCAAAGCTTAACACATATGGCCTCCAATCCAGTTGTGTATGAAATCTTTGTTTCCAACTGAGATCTTTTAAACCTGATCTTTACTTTGAATGTTCAAATCAGCATTCTGGTCTGCTGAGCTCTGACAAGAATCTGCCATTAATCTCAGATCACAGCATTCTAGGCCTTCTTTAGCCAGCATTTCCCAGCCTTTCTAAATTCCTCCTGAAACTTGGCTACAACTTCAGACCCACAGCAACAACTTCACTCTTCTGGCACCAAAATACGTCCTAGCCCCTTTCTCTTTGCCAGAAGAAAAAGTATGTGATAACTACAACTTGAAGGGGAGTAGGTTGATTTGGGATTATCAGTCCGTGGTCAGCTGGCTACAAGGCAGAAACAGGATGAAAGAGGGGCCTGGTGAAGGAAGAGGTGCTCAACTCATGACTCAATCCATGGCTCAACCATGGCAGCCAGGAAGCTGAGTGAGAAGTGAGCAGCCAGAGGCAAGAATATAGCTTTGTAGGCCACCCACTGGGTGACCCATCTGTAGCTAGACCCCACTTCCTAACAGCACACTTAACTGGTCAACTCATAGATGGATAAATCCACTGATGGATGTAATGCCCCATGATGTAGTCATTTTCCAAATGCAGGAGGCTTTGGGGGGAAGACTTTAAGTTTAAATCATGGCCCACAGTGTTCCTTGAGCCCTGCAGTTTTTCCTTCTTTCAAGTGTCCCAGGAGCTCAGACCTTCAGCAGGCTACATCCTGCTTGGCCTTGGCTCTGTCTTCACAGTATACTTCTGGTGTGTATGTTGGGACCCTGTCTTAGTTTTCTCTCATTGCTGAGACAAAATACCCAGCACTGAAAATTAAAGGAGCAAAGGCTTATGTAGCTCACAATCTGTAGAGGTTTCAGTCTATAATTGGCTGGCTCCAAGACAGGGTGGCACATGGCACATGGATAACAGGTCATGGTGGCAGAAAATAGCACAAGCAATGGGTGTTGGGAAAGAGAAGGAAGAAACCTCTTCCTGTTCCTTACATTATATGCAGGCTAGCCACCCTAGGGCAAATGTAGTGCTCACACCTTTAATCCCAGCCTTGGACCATGAATTGCTCACAAACTCTAGACTCAGCAACCCCTGAAAGCCTACTCAGTATGACTGCATGAGGTTTTAGGGTAAACATCTAGACACAAAGTATAACAGGTTCCATTAACCCTTAAAAGTAGGAACAAATCCCTGCCCGATAAAATGAACTTGCCAGCATTTTCCTGTCTCCTGGAGAATTGACAAGCCAATAGATAAGGCTGAATTGGGTTTGCCTCTGGAGTTTTAAATAGTTGAACATATCCTAAACATTTTATAGAATGGAACACTAAACTTCATGAGGATTATGTTCCTAGAACACCTGAGAATCGTGAAAAAAATGTGAATTTCACATATGGTCAGAAAGATGTCTATAAATGCCTATTTTTAGAGTTTAAACTCTAATGTAATTATGGTGTCTTAGTTACCCTTGTCTTGTTGTTGGGACAACACCCATAAGGAAGGAAGGAGAGCTTTATGTAGCTCACAGTTAGTGAAGGTTTCAGTCCATACTCAGCTGGCTCCAAGGCAGAGCAACACATGGCAGAGGAAAGCAGTTCATGGTGCTGGCAAAGAGCAGAGAGCCAAGGGAGTGGCAGCAGCTGTGGCAGCTGGCCAGCCTCTCTCCCCTCCTCACATTGTAATGCAAATTCCCTGCCCCAGGGCAGGTGCAGCACCCACACTCACAATATTCTATCACAAAGTCCAGGAGCCTTACCACGAATGCACGAGGCTTTGGGGGGGACACCTAATACACAAACCATAACGTCAGGATTATGTAATTTCATAATAGCTATGTAATTTAATTTAATAAAGTACTGTGATAAAGCCTTCAAAGGTACAGGGCATTTTGGCAGCATCTTAGGGATCTCAGGGCTTTATGAGGAACAAAACTGAGAACACTTGAGGCAGCTACACAGAGTACAGTAACTCTTGTTATGCAGGAGTGTTGGTGCATCTGCCAGAGATGGGTTACAGAGCAGCAGCCAATCAGCAACAGCAAGGAGAACTGAACAGTGCTGTCAGATTGGCTATTGCCTCCCCAAGTTGTGGAAGATATTTCCAATTTTGCAAACTTACAGAGGTTTTCTCAAATAATTACGAGGTTCTAAGGAAAATTCTGCAAATGACTGAGGCTAGAAGCTCTGAATGCAACTTCATGGGGGTGCACTGCATTGCAAATGAGTCATAAGAACCCCAGTGGACAGTCTAGAAAGGAAACATTTTGAGGGGAGCAGTGGGACAGGCGATTTAGCCACAGGATCGCAGCCTTCCCTGCTTCTGCTACATGCTGTGTTCCTGTATCCCTGACCTGCCAAGGCATGACTCACCCATCCAAAAACTCATTCATTTCCCAAAGTGGACTTGTCCTCTTGGGCATCAGTGGTACTAGGCATTCAGAACCGAACTATGGGAGGTTCTTTTTGTCCCATGTGGACAAAATGACAAAAGTTGTAAGAGAACCATGTACACACACTAGTAGGAACTCAAAATCATCCAGGAGTACAGAAAGGACAGACAAAGCTCCCCACACAGGTGACATTTGAGGCTAGCTTATAGTTGGTTTTCTCCAGCAGGTTGGTGTTGACACCAACTTAGGAGGGTCTCCTGCCTTTTCTGTATCCTCTCCCTGCCCTGCTTGCACTCATCTTCTTTCATGACAGTGTTCTTGGGAAAGAGTTGATAAACCAGGTTATCACCCTTATCAAAGAGTACATCTTCCCATCTAAGTAAGATGTTTGTATTTGAACAATGCAGTTGTATAGCTAATTCAAGTGATGCCTTTAATGTGGACTGTATTTTCAGGGTGCTAGATGGTCATAGTACTGGTATAGCTTATGCTCCCTTTAGCTCCACCCTGTTACCACTGCTTCCAGACTGTGGGCACAGCAGTGTTTTTGCTCAGAAGAGGTCACCTGGCTTCCATGATTTTGAGGGTCAATTAAATATATCACAATTGGTTTGGATCTAGAACAGTAGAAGAGACTGCCCAAGCTTGGTATTAAAGAAAGGGTCACAATAGAAAAGAATTCCATAATCAAATGTAAGCTAGAAAACCTGAGGAGAGAATGCCTCATCATTCTAAATGAATGGTATTTTTCTTTGTAGGCTGCTTAGGAAAACAAAATTTATGCAATTATTTTTGAAAGCCCTATTCCAGATTTTTAAGAAATTATTTCTCTGAATTCTGATATAAAATCTGTGTTAGGTTGTATTTTGGTCAACTTAGATTCAGTCAGAAGAGAAACATATTTGCAAAGGGTAATTTGCAAGCCATGGTGTTGCCCAGGCCTGCACAGATCCCAGATTATACAGACAATAAATACTTGTTAAAAAAATAAATGAAAGAATGAATGAAACCCAAGTTTAAGGTTACTATATAATCACACTTTTCTACCTTTGAACTGATCCTGGGGCCTATCTAGCCCAAAAAGTACTTACTGGAAGTATAGTAAATAAACTAAATACCAGCTTTTAGCTCTCCAGTTCTACTTTAGTAAAGCTTCCCATCTTAGCACTTAGGAGAATCTGTCTTTATAGGCAGGATTACTTAACCAGAGCTATCTAAAAATCATACATTCTCAGCCATCCGTTGAACAATCCAGAGTATTTTTCTATCTGTTTACAGATGAGACTCTTACAGGCTTTATTTGCCTGTGTACCTATGAAGAAATGTATCAGCTGCCACCCCCCTTGCAAGGACCTCGGAGAGCCTTGCTATTGAGATAAGGCCAATTCAGGATCACAGGGTAGTGGTGAGCCAAGGTGCCCTGTGGTTCATCACATCATCCTTTGTGATCCTAATGGTCCCTGTTGAAATTTAAAATACCAGTAAAAGAATCAATCCCATTTCCTCAGACACAAGCTGACTCTAACTTGGAAGGCTAGTGGGAACGTGCTGCCAATCCCTGGGGTGCAAGGAGGAGGGAAAGCTATGCTCTTTGAGTGAGGCAAGAGACATGAGTTCTGTCAGCATTGTTATTGTACTTCCTTCCAAGCCCGTCCCCAGAATCTTGTGGGAGAAGAAGCCTAATTGAGTTCATGCTTCTTAAGAGGACCCTTCCTCATTATTAAGAGTTTAAATTCAGTACATGAGAAAGCCATTTTTAAAAGTCAGACTCTTTTATCTTATTTATTCATTTTAGATCTGCACCATAACATCCCAGTTGTTATGGTTTGTGTCTAGATGTCCTCTCCAATGCCTCACGCAGTCGTGGGGCAGCTTCTAGAATTTGTGACTGCTTCGTGGTCTAATGCTGGGATTATTGGTGTGAGTGCTACACCCACCCTGGGGTGGGCAGCCTGCACACAATATAAGAGGGAAAGAGGCTTGCTCTTACTGCTCTTCCCTTTTTGCTCTTGATGATTTTGCTCTTTTCTGTCACCATGAACTGTTATTCTCTGCCATGTGCCACTGTGCTGCGGCACCAGTGGAGTATGGGTTGAAACCTCCACAAACCGTGAGCTGTGTAAACTTTTCCTTCCTAAGTTTGGGTGTCAGGTAGTTTGTCTCAGCAACAAGAAAAAAGTAACTGAGACAGTGAAATTACTGAAGAATAAGACAAAGCTGTCTTCCCATTGTCTAGAATTTCCCTTCCTATTGAGTGTAGTAGGAAACTGTTGTGAGTTTGCAAAACAGAATTTCAGTTTAGGGGAGATTATACAAACACACTCTAAGGAAAATGTAAATAGCTATTGAAACACTTCATTTGGCTTGAGTGTAGCTCAGTGGTAGAGCACTTGCAAGCATGCATAAGGGGAAAGCCCTGGATGCCATCTGGGGCAATAGAAAAAAACAGTCTAGAACAAAGTGAAAGGAATGTGTGCTGTCAGGAAAGCCTTCCTGCCTGGCTTTTCTACATAGGTTTTCTTCTACAAAGGAAATTGAATGTCTCCTCCTGTGAATAATTTGAAAAACTCAGAAGATATGCATCAAATGCATGGAAGGCAGCATTCAATACCATAAAAGGTATGAAGGGGTGCAGCCCATGAACTTTGACTTGTGGGAACCCACAAAGGAAGAGTTGTAGGACCACTGGAGTCCAAGGAAGAGACCCATAACATCTCAAGGCATTCACCCAAGAGAACGATTTATAGCTTTATAGTGAAGAATAGGGCTGGCCAGATAGCTCAGCAGATTAAAGCACCTGCTTAGGCAGATGCAGGGACTATTTGATCCCAGAGTGCTGTGCTGGCCCCACCCCTGGGGCATGCTGTGATGGTGATTGAGGCTAGGTGTAGTGGCGTGCACCTGTAATCCCAGTGCTTGGGAGGCTGAAACAGGAGAATCATTACAAGTCTGATCTGTGTAGTGAGACCCTGTAGACCCTTTACTAACTATATAAAAAAGAGAATATTTTACCTTCATAATTTGTAATTATCTTAGGTCACATTCACTAGCACTATTCTTCTCTTCTCCCAGCTAGCTCCACTACACTTTCTTGAACTCTGTTCCTAGACCTTGCCCTGTTTCTACTGTCCTCTTATTTTTTTTTAAATACTATATTAATTGTTCAACAAAATTGAATGGAAAATAGAGGTCTTTCCTAATACCTGCTAATCACCTCTGTTACAGTTATTTTACACCAGAGTAGTATTATTTTTTATAATCATTGAACTAACATTGTCACATTATATTTCTCCAAGATCCATGATGGACATTAGGATTCACTTAGCTTTTGTCCTTCTATCGATTTTGATAAACATATGAGGACAGCATATAAGGATATACATATCCCCCCAAAATTTCCTCTTTCCACAAGTTCACCACTCCTTCCCTCCCTATTAAGCCCTGACAACCTGTGATTATATTTTTGTTTCCACAGTTTTGTTTTCTTGGAATCTCAGGGTAAATCCTACTATAAGCAGCCTTCTAAGGATGGCTTCTTTCACTTAATAATATGCATTTAAGTTCCCTTCGTGTCTTTTTCTGGCCTGACAGCTCATTTTCTTTCAGTATTGAAGCTCAATAATTGGGATGTGCTCTTGTGCACTTGTGTGGGATGTGTGGGGCAAGCCTGCATGTGGGCAGGTCTGGCTGCTGCAGGCAGGGTGCTTGTGCTTGATGCAGTTGGTCTAATTTTATTGATGTTAAGCTGGTGTTTCTCCTCTTTAAAAATAATGCTCCTGTTGAAGGTCCTTTTTCCTTTAGTATTGAAAATCCTGGCTCAGCATCCCAAATAAGTTGGACTTGTCCCCTCAGGTCCTACAGGATAGAAAGGAGGGTAGTGGCTTGCTGTTGTGGGGTCACACACACTGACCTGCTCATTGGATGACTGATGTTTTGATTCTGTCTTGTATCACTGGTTATGCATAGATGTGGTGATTAGTTTTTAGTATGGCAAAGGAAACATTTATGAAGTATTGTATGTATACTTATTAATGAGTGCTATTTATGGGTTACCTACACTAACTTTTCCCTCTCCAAAAATAATCTTGGCCTCAATTTAAAAGGCCGTTTAATTAGAGACTCCTCATATCTCTTGTACTTTGGGATTTCTTTCTTGGTTCCTTGATCAAGTAGTTCAAAGAAACTAATTTTGCATCTAATAATTTTAATTTCTGATCATAGATGCAGAGCAGTATGTGATCCCCTTAGTGAGCTGCAGAGAAGCAGCTCAAACATAGAAATAATGGGCTTTTTGCAGGCATTCTGCCTTGTGAAGAATTCTAATAGTGTTTAGAGAAATGAAGTATTTCTGTCATGCTTGATTTCAGAACCCTCAATTATGGTTTGCAAATTCATAAATCATCTCATGGAATCATAATTTAAGATCTCTCCTCTTTATTTTCTGTACCAGTGTATGGCTATTTCTATTTTGATCTCTTTTTCTACAAACAACAATTTCTGGAAATAACACTCCTGGCAAGCCCAGCAGGCCTTCCTTTTATCTCTTCTGGGCCATCTTACACACCATTTAGTGAGGTATTGGCACCAAGACTGCAGGCTTGGTAATAATGTCTGCCAAGTCTATTTACAGGAAAAAATATTGCTGGACCTCATTTTCTTTTAGGGAGGAAGGGATGATTATGGTTATTTTTATATCACCTTGAGCACAAGTCTACTGAAGCATAAAATTATAAAACAAAAAGAGAAGATCCTGGACATCCGGCACCCAAGATCTAAGAGTTGAAATTCCAGATACATAGCAAATAAGCTGAAGTTAAAAAAAGATGGTAAAATGGACTGCCTGGAAGAGCACATGGAAAAAAATGATTCAGGAAGTGATAATGTCTTACTTCAGGGTTTTGCTGGCTTTATGCTACTGAAGGAGACACAATGTTAGAGCCCAAACCATGAAACTGAGTCAGATGTGGTCCCTTGCATGAAACAGAGAGGATACGAACTGCATGGGGGTAGGAAGGGAAAAGAAAGTTAATTTACACCAAGGAAACAGAATGCATTACCACGAGGAGGTATTACAAGCCAAGGGGCAGAACTTGATGGCACGCAGCACAGATTCAGGCAGAGTCTGATCCAATCGGCCACAGAGGTTGAATGTGTTAGCCCATTGATATTCCAAAGATAAATGCAGTGTGCATCTGCCTTTAGCAAGGCTCTTGTACAGTGGCGTGGTTCACAACACAGGCACCGTTAGCCTCTCCAGTCAGTTGTGGCAGTCACAGGTGCATTTGCCTTGCAAGTGCCTTGCGTTCATCCTCCCATGCAGAATGTTCTACCTCCAGCTTTTGATTAATCTATTTTTGTCATCAAGTCCTTGAAAAACTGTCTCTTGTATGTTGCTTATGATGCTTTTCCTTTTTTGGTTCTGCAGAATGCTTCCTTCTTTATTTTTTAAACTAAAATCCCCATGGCATAGTTGTGCATATTTCTATGTAGAAGTTAGTTACTGGCTTATACCATCATTTACACATCTGTTTTTCCCACTGTGTTATCGATTTCTTGAACTCAGTGACCATATTTTATTCTTGTTTGCAGTCTTTTTATAGTTTATTTTCTTTTATTTTGAAGAGTAAAAACAAATAGAAAAAAGACAGAAACAGGGTAGAATACAGCAATGCAACATTACAGATTTTCGAAACAGGAATGGCTAATTAACAGTAGTTGCTATATTATCTATGTTTATCATCAAATCTGTTGCTCAGATGAACAGATGCAAGATTGGGACTTGTTGTAGACTTAATGGCCAGGAAAGTTTAGAGTTCGTTAAATTTTCTCCAAAGAAAATAGCAGGCTGGTCGTGGTGGTGGACACCTGTAATCCCAGTTACTCAGCAAGCTGAGGCGGCACAATTGCAAGTTTGATGCAACCCTAGGCAACTTACCATAGTTTTGTCTCTAAATAAAACTGAAAGGGCTAGAGATGTATCTTAGTACTTGGATACCTCTGGGCTTGATCCCTAATCTGAACAGTTTTCCAGTACATTGCTGTGAGCAAGGTGCTGCACAAGGGCCAGGTGCTCTGCCAAGCCTATGAGTAGAGCTATCATCTAAGTGGGTGATGTCATCCACTAAGTAAGCAGTGTGGGCCTGCTCTGAAGACACAGTCTCCTGGGTATTTGGTGTCTCACCTAAGTGATCAGCATTGTTGTCGTTGGGCATCTATCTCAGTGCTGATTTTGCCTCATCCCAGGAATTCCATTTTGGTATTTATCAGAAGTGGCCTCAGCTCCCTTCTGGGCCTGTAGCTTGCTCCCAAGGTCTTGAGCTAGTCTTTCCATGACTGTCCTTTGTGCTTGTTGTCCTTTGTGCCTTTGTCTGTGCAACCTTGTGAGCTCATCCAGCTCTTCTTCTGTTCGCTTGGTGATCTGATCTGCTCCCTGCCCCCCAGGAGCTCTGGGCTCCTCCTCTCCCAGTTACATAGCTCACTTTTTACTCCTCTTGAAAGCAGCCCATTACAACAACATTAGAAAAAGGCAGAGCCTTGTTGATGGTGTCTTAACATTTAATGATTGTTAGCCCAAGAACAGTGCTATGCCGTACTGCTTCTACATTTTATTTATTTATTTCTGTTTGAAGCAGGGTCTCACTATGCAGTTCAGGCTGGCCTTGAGCTCATTTGATATCCCAGGTTGGTCTTGAGTTTGCAATGATCCTCCTACTTTAGCCTACCAAGTGCTGGGGTTATAGGTGTGTGCTGCCATGCCCAGCTTTCATATATTTTAAGAAGAGTAGTTTCTTTTGCAAAGACTGTTTTTCTTCTAGTGCAGCATATGCTGTGTTTCCTACAAGGCAAAAGGAGGATACCTGTGTGTGCCACGTGGCCACTGTGACCAAGGGGAGTCTGGGCTGGAGGGGAGACTTGAATGATCCATCAAATTCATGAGTTTTCACACATCACTTAACTGCCTCAGGTTTTTGTGCAAAAAAAGGGCATACAATTTTATATTTGTATATTCAAAATAGTTAGGATAGATACACAGCTACATTCTCTTCATTCAGTGAATAAAAAAGGTTTATTGTAATAGTGTTTGTGGACAGGATGTCATGTCAGCATCTTGTGAAATGAATAACAACTAAGACCAAAAAAAAAAAAAAGAACTCTTATGAGGCTTAGAAGGTTGTCTGTCAACAAACATGTCTTACCCTGGTGTTTGAGAAGACTAGTTTAATAAGTTGAATATATATGTAAATATATTTAAAATATATTACATATATAAATATAGATTTATAGTAAGTTAAAAAATATATAGGATGAAAAGTTAGAATTTGATAAGGTCTAATTTAGGCAAAGTTAGAGAGTAACAATAGTTAAATTGTTATAGTTAATATTATTATAATATAGTTATATTTTATAATATATAGTTACATTAATTATATTGACAATTAGTTAATCTTGTCATAATATTATTATTATAATTTTATTGTTATATTATTGACACTAAGCAAATGCCTTTATCATTGTCACAATAAACTATAACAAGTATAACAACATACTTTATCATAGGAATGTATGTATAGGAAAAATTATAGTATGAAATGTGGTCCACATATATGACAGGTGTTTAAATGTAAATTTTTTTTTTTTTTAGATTCATGAAACCTTTATTATTTATTTTTATTTATTTATTTATTTATTTATTTATTTATTTATTTTTTATTGAACTTCAAATGTCAATCAGACAGTTTCAAGACACCTTAACAAGACATTTGATAAATTAATACATTGCAAACTGTTTTCATAAATGTAAAAATTTGATTACAGTAAAAGGTGCATTTCTATTACCCCCTCACTTGGGACATACCCCATCATCTTTGCCACTTTCCAAAGCAGTTGTGGAGGTCCTGTTTTGGATCTCTAGCTGCATCTTTGTAGTTGTCTCCTTGTCTTGTATCAATCAAAAATTTTAACTTTCATGGTCATTTTTACTGTAGAGAAGAGCTGAAAGTTGCACTGTGCCCAATCTAGTGAATAACATGATCGAGGCCACTTATGATGTTTTTGTGAACCTACCTTTTACTGGGTGATACTTAGCAGCAGCAATCACCATGTGTTATGAAGACACTCATGAAAGAATATTTTCAGAACTGCTTCAGAAGGTGGCAAGAATGATTGGGTAATTATATTTGAAGTGTGAATGTGTGTGGTATACTTTGAGGAGGATTGGGGGCTGTGTCTTACATTGTAACAGAATTTTAACTATAAGCCTTCATCATACGCTTTGGTCACCCCTTGCATATGAATAGCTTAGTACTACCTGTGCTTTCTAGTATCAACTGGAGCTCTTGGAATTTAGCCAGTGTGCATAAGTATGGACTGCTATATTAGAGACAGAAGCCACTTGGTGATCATGGAGTCTGGCTTTTCCTTTCAAATTAGGAAGCTGAGGTGCACAGTGACCAAAATCAGAGCTGTGATTAGAGCTTGGTCCTCATGACCTCAAGACTATTTTGCCACAAGGACTGCATTTTTTAAATGGGGAGATTTAAATACTGTATATTGGGTCCTAGTAGATTCTACTGGCAGTTCTTAACTCTAGGGCATAGGTCTAGAATGCCTTTATAAGCCAGGCCCTAGATTCATTTTTTTAAAAAATGTATTTGATATAGGGTTTCACTACACAGCTTGGACTCATAGTGATTTTCCTGTTTTCAGGCTCCCTAGCACTGGGATTACAGGTGTGCACCACCACGCCTGGTCTCGGTGGCTGGCCCAGCGGGCCCAGGGGTGGGGCCAGCATGGAATATGGTGCCAGGGATCTAACACTGGTCTCTGTGCTTGCCTAACCAGGTGCTTAGTCTGCTGAGTTATCTTGCTGGCCCCCTAAATTCATCTTATGTGTGCCATTTTTCATAGAAGGAATGTTCTTTCCATCAAATTCACCCTACTCATTCTAATGTAATAGTAATTCCATTATGCAGAATCATAGAACACATATCGCATGGAATTTCTTTGCTCATTTGTGGTCAATTACTGAATGGTTACTTTGTTCTCAGAGAATTGCCCTTGGTTATTAGATATTTTCCCTTCCTTTTGTACTCTCTTTGGTGCACAGCTGTTATTTTGTGTCCTCATTGGATATTTTATTAGGTTTTGGAAACAGGCTTATGTAAAACAGATGCTGAATAAATTATTAACCAGGAAAGCAGGCATATTTCAGATGCACCATGTAGAAGAGCAAATGATGATAAAGAGATAGAGTTTCTGAATAACTGACACTGTAAGCAAATGAACACTGTAATAGGAAGGTTTCTCATTAGCTTTGCATTTTTCCCACCAAGGGCTCAGAACACTGAATGCTATTCATGTTCATAAATCTGACCTTGAACCTGCTGGAGTTGTTGGATGTCTTATGTACACCCAAAATTTAACAAGCCCGCTCCCCATATGCCTTCTTCCTTGACAAAAAGCACCACTGTGTATACTGTCATGGAGCTCCATGTCTTACACTATTGCTTGCTTGCCCTTTGTCACAACTACACCTGGTCTGAGGAGAAAGCCTGCTCCAGCCTTCAGCTCTGAAAATGTCCCCAGTAGAATCACATTCACCACTCACACAGCTAAATTTCTGGGCTGAGCCACCAGTATCTCTCACTAGGGGCTGCTCTGACCTTGTGTTGGTCAGCTTTTTGTCACTGAGATCAAGTACCATACACACACAGCTTAAAGGGGACAGTGTTTATTTTGGCTTATAGTTTCAGTCCATGAGCAACTGGCTTCAAGGCAGAAACATCATGACAGAAGATTGTGGTGGATGGAGGAAAGCTGCTTACCTCCCGGCATCCTGGAAGCAGGGTTGGGGGAGGAGCCAGCAAGGAGAAGTCAGGGCCCAGACAGAGTCCCCAAGATCACCCTCTGTGACCCACCTGGAGACACCCAGAGAGTGTTTCACTTATCCACTAAATGGCTCTCAAGCCAAACTGATGATCAGTATTAATCATCATATGGCCCCTAACTTCTGTCCTTCTCCAGCCACTTACTATCTTCCCTGTAGTAAGATTGAACCTTCCTGATTTAGCCAGATCAAATGATACTCCTGCTGGAATCCACAGGTGGATTTTGGTCTCAGTCAGATATAATTTGTTCTGATGTGAGCAGCACTGGGACCTAATTGACCTCCTCCAGTGTCCTCCTGTCTGGTTGTACCCATACCCAGGCATCCTGGTGGAACTTGCATCAGACCATCCCTACCTTGGCCCCTGTTGTTTCTCCTCCCCCTCCTGGATGCACTTGTCTTACAGGGCTCGCCTCCTCCTTTCAGTGAATGTCATCTTGTCAAAAGGGTCCTTAGCTACCCCACTGAATGTGGAGCTGGTTTCTCTTTTTCCCTTACCCCTTATCTTTCTTTACTGAATGTGTTACTCTTGTGTCTGTTTGTTATTTGCTTCCTGACTAGACTGCAGGCTCCAGGAGATAGGCAGAGTTTATTGCTTCTATGACAGAAAACAAATATTCATAACATATATTATTGGGATTATCTGAGACGTGCATTTCAATTTAATTGCTATTAAATCCAAGACTTGCTGAATGTGAGGCCAAAAGGACACTGGCTATATGCAAATGGTAAAACACTAAAGCTTTTCAATTCCTTGTCATTGGAAATATTTGTATTGCCATTCCCTTCTGCCCCACATTTCTTTAAAAAACTTATCTGTAGTTTTCACACAAGTCTTCGAAGAGACTCCTGGGTAAGTTCTGGCACCAGAGTAAGAAGGTGAAGGCCTTCTGTGTGTTTTTTTGTTTCCAGACAACAAGCACAGACAGTGTGCATTGATCTTGGGCCACTTCAATGTCTTCTGTGTTTATCTGCCTTACAGAAACTTGAGAATCTATATTACTTTCTCCAACTCCACTGAGAATCTATATTACTTTCTCCAACTCCACTGGAATAGATTTAAAACCCTCAGGAAGCAATAGCTGTGAAAAAAATAGCTGTGGACCATTACTGTCACTTATTTCTTATATCACAAGCCTTGTGAGTTATCCAGAGGAAGCATGCTTTGTCAGTAGCTTCCTCAGACTGACTAATAAATTAATATTCATGATCTTATACTTTGTCTTTCAGTGGTTTCTTTTAGATTTTCTATTTTATTTGTGGGAGATACTGAAAGGAACTTTCCAGGTTGATAATATTGGGACATGCACATATTGAAGGCATTGGGCACATTATGTGCTTTGGTCTAATTTCTTGATAGATGAAGTGAGGTTCTGGGGTCTTTCTGGTTGCCTCATCATTAAAAATGGGGGAACAGTTAGGACACTGCCTCCCAGGGAGAGTAAAGCCTTTGCTCAGTACTTTGACCATAAAGTGTTAGTATATTTTGTTTCTTTTCACTTGTTTGAAAATTATTTGTCTTTTGCCATCTCTTTTTGTGTAGCTGTCTATAAACTCTTGCCCATTTATGATGGCGGGTATGGCTCAGTTTTTCCTCACTTTGGGCTGGACCTGGCACGTCTAGCCCTCTTTAGCCTAGTGGTGTAACTGAGCCTCCATCATTTGTAAAACAATGTTCTCAGAACACAGTAAATCTGTACTGTTTTACTTCATTTTCTCCCTTTCCTCCAGTGCCTGGCTACTGTATCCTGCCTTCTTAGTCTAGGCTAGAGCTTTGTCACCGTCTCCTTCTGTGGTCTTGCTGAATCACTTTGCCATATGTTGCTTACTTTCTGTGACTATAAGACGAGGCAGCTGTGTTGGATAATCTGCAAGCACATTCATTCATCAACACATATGTGTGGGTATCATCTTTTCAGATACCACGTGACTTTGTTAATGGACCTATTTATTCATTGACTCAGATATCCTAATTTGTTTCTGGAGGGAGGGAATTATGAATGGAACTGACACCCTACAGCATTTTTCTGTCTACAGATAAGAATGGTTTTGCTTTGCTCTCTGTTATCTTCAATTCCACAGAGTACAAGGACAATGAAACATAGGAATCAAACAGCCCAGAAGGGCATAAGCTCAATAACTCATGGTTTAGTTTTCCAGATTTTCTCTACTTTGGTCTTAAGGCCTTGCATTTCACAATAACTATGCAGGAGGGAGTCATCATGAGGGGATGCTCTGATAGTTTTCCTGGGCCCTTGTGTGACAATAGGACATCCTGTGGTGAAGACCACCTTCTGGGAGGGGACTGGGAGAAAGAGGAAGAAGGATGTAGTAGAATCATCTGTAGTGCCCTGTTGCGAGTGTGTGTGTGTGTGTGTGTGTGTGTGTGTATGTGTTGAAAAAGCTTTGCTCACACTTCCTGAGAAATGTGACTGTTCCAAAGCTTTAGGTTTTCACTGTCACCAGCCATGCCACAGCTCTGGTTACATGTCAGTTCACTGAAGTCTTGGCTAATGATATTTACCCTGCAAAGTTCGAGTCAGATTGTGAACTCTAGATACCTTTGTCTAAAATGTGGAGAAACACAGAGGGACCTGTGGTATGGGTAGCAAAGATTTCTTTTCCTCACCTGTTACTAGGGTCATGGCCAGGGATCCTGGAACAATAGACTAAATAACAAGGAAAAGTGTGCACTTTTATTCAATATGAGTTTTACATGACCTGAGAGCTTTCAGAAATAGAGACTAGAAGACACAGTGAACCTGTGTGTTTTTTGTGTTATGTGTGATGAAGAAATGGGGAGTTGTGAAGAAGTGTGGCTAGGTAGAGAAGGACAAGGTCATCAAAGTAAACCTGAGGGGATTCTCAAGCCCTGTTTGTTTTGCTTCTTCTCATCCTAGAATCTTCAAAGACAAGGATGTGCCTTTTTCCTGAGAATAGGGGGAGGACTTCTCACATGAGGTTTTAGAGGACAGAGGCAGAATGTGGGAGTAACCTTTCTCCTGTTGTTTTCTCAAAGGCCAAGGTGCCATAGTTTGAAACATTAGGTTCTGAACCCCATCCTTATCTTATGAAATCTGAGGATATCTGCTCATATAATGCATGGTGAAACATTTTATGTATAAATATGCAGTTCGTATCCTCATCTTGTGAAGTACTGAGTTTCAACTTGATTTCCTTTGTTCTTTTTTTTTTTGTTTGTTTGTTTAAATGTATTTAGTACAGGGTCTACAGAGTCTCACTACACAGATAGGACTCCTAGTGATCCTCCTGTTTTCAGCCTCCCAAGTACTGGGATTACAGGCGCATGCCACCATGCCCAGTCTCAGTCACCATCTCAGCATGCCCTGGGGGTTGGGCCGGCATAGCAGTCTTGCAATTGAATCCTCTTGCATCTGCCTAAGCAGGTATTTTAATCTGCTGAGCTATCTGGCTGGCCCTGATTTCCTTTGTTCTGACTTTTTTGGTTGTTTTGGTTTTTATCCCTTCACATTATAAGCCAGTGGAAGGGGTGAGAATCTGGAGTCATGCATTCCTATACTTCCAAGTTTACTTTCTACAAGCTCTATGAGCTTGGACAGGTAACTGAACTTCCAACAGAGACAACATTATTCCCCTCCACAGACCTTGTACAGTTCAAATGAAATGACATGTGAATAACCTAGCTCTTCAACAAAGATTATTTTGCTTCCATTCTACTGCCTATTCCCCAGTTCACTCCAGTCCCCCCTTTATGTTCATCTGTCATAGAATGGGAGGCTGGTGGAGGGCATATGCCCTCAAATATCCAAGTCACAGGCTACCAAAGAGTCAATCTAATTTCCAGCTTTTCACTAGGCATTCTGCATTTTGTGTCATAGAAGTAATGCTGTGATTCAGACAAGAAACTACTGCTGGAAACCAACAGTAAGGTCTTTGTTTTTACCCATCAATTATAATATGTCTAGCCCAAGCATCCTTCCTGTGAAGACCTCTAAAGAATTATAAGATATAACCCTTTGCCTTAGGACACGTATTTAATTGAAAATGTAGGATTAATGGGTAGGAAACAGTATGAGCAAGCATGCAATATAATCCAGTGCTATAAAGAGGTGTGATGTGAATAAATGATGGGCAGAGAACAATGTGCTATGAAGAGCCCTGGACCTCTACTTGTGATATTGAAAATCAAATAAAGGCATGAACAGGATGGTACAAACTACTGAAAGGATAAAGAGCTGAGATGAGGGTGTGACTAGCCTAGAAAGAATATGATATAGAACTCAGGGATAAATGCGTACACTGATTGTGAAGAAATGCCTGTTGCAGCGCTCTACACTTTCATCTCAAAAGGCTCCTGTGAAAGCTGGTCATGGAGACAGCTTCAAACTGTGGTTGGCAGCATTGCAAAATCCAACATCCAACTAAGGGATGTTCATCTTAAAACCACTGACTTGTTTGTAATGCTTGTATGAGTATGCAGGTGACATTGTTATTAGAAGCTTACTTCATGAGGCACAGAAACTCCACTCAAGAGGTTTTTAAAAAGTGCCCCATCATATCATTAAGTTGTAGACCTCACTCAATATATTTTTGTTGTCTTTCCTGTTTGTGGCTTGCATATTTGTATAACTACTAATAGATAGTTGAATCTTTGTCGTAAGAAAATTCCATTAAAGTGCATAGATAATACACAGATCTACTGTATTTTTAAGTGGTATAATATATTCTTTAGTATATATGAATAAAATTTAATGAAAAGGAAATGATCTCCCCATTGATAAACTTTTTCTTTTATTCCTTAAACTGATAATAGGTTTTATTTTTTTTCCAAAATTTTATTGAAGAACAAATAGAAATGAGACAGTTTCAAATCAAATTATTAGGACAGATTCAATAATTAATACATTGGATATTGTTTTCTTAGTGGTTATTTGTTGTCAAGGTATAGACATGATATTTTATTTATAAACACTATTAGAGCAGATCCCTCTATTCATTGAATTAAGAAAAGGCAGCTGTACACCTATCTTTTTTTTCAAAGCTGATTTATAGGACAGTTTCAATAATTAATACTTTTTAAATTGTTATCTTCCTAGTGGTTATCCATAGCACAAGAAGCAGACAGGATATCCTGTCCAAACACTATTAGTGTAAATCTTTCTTCACATAGAATTATGTGAAAGTAGCTGCATATTTATCCTAACTATTCTGTATATACAAATACAGAATGGTCCTTCCTTTATATCCCCTTTTATTTGTTTAGTCCTGTCAGAGATGGGTATTCTGTTGGCATTCAATTATTATAGGTGCTTGAATTCAACAAAACAGTCCAGCAGTCCAAAGTAGTAGTGGGTTATCCACAGAAGTTGTTGACTAGAGCCTTTTACAGCTCAGCATATTAATACGGATTTACTTTTTATACCTCATTTTTATACTTTTCTACTAGATGGTTAAGACCAGGATAGTAAGACCTATATAATAAGAAATGTAACTTTTGTATCTGATGAGGTCAGTCAAGCCCCCTCAGAGTTTATCCTGTGACCCTGTACTGCACTTTGCTGATCCTTTGTCAATGTCAGCCATGTGGATGAGTCATGGCCATTGCTTGAACAATTTGCTCTCTGTGAAAGCATGAGGGAAAGTTTTCTCTCCATGTGACTCTCCTTAGGCACACAACACATCATTGATGGCATTCCTCTGTAGCTCTATAATCTCCTTGATCAGAAAATTTGGGGCACAGGTGAGTTCCATGATGTTACAGTACAGGTTCTCCTATGTCCTGAGTCTTTACTGACCTTGAAAGGCTAGGGCCAAAATGTTGGCTGCCCTTGCAGCCCTTCCATTTCTCCAATTTTTGATCTGCAAACTTAGGTTGTTGATCCTCCAAAAGAGAAGCTGATTATTACCCTGCAACAGTATAGTTTACTATCTGTCTAAATATCAAACATCTTAGGCATAATGTGGAACAGATATTTTCCATCAAATATTGATTTATTGAACTTTAAGTCCTTACAGAATATGAGAAAAAATTAAAAAATAGTAATATAAACATACTATTACACAGAAATTTAGAAATCTAACCATATACAGCCTTGTAGCAGAACAGTCCTGCAACATTTTTTTATTGTGTCTTTTTTTTCTTCTATTTATTACCCATAAAAAAAAAGAAAAAAGAAACTTTTACTTGTGAGACAGTATGGTAATAATTGGTATGTGATGACAGTAAGTATATATTTAGCAGACCAGAATGACAGGCATCCCAAGCATGACCCTTCTATTACACATTGCTATGTGCAGTTACTTGGTTCACAGGTATCAGCATATAGTGATAGTCACGTTGAGAATTGTACCATTTAACTGCTACTTTCAAAAACCTGCTGATAGTTCTCAGGATCATTGCCTTGCCCATCCTGTGTGTATAAATGTATGGCTTTGTCCCTGTCCTGTTTCCCAGCTTTTCTTCTTACCCTCTCCTCATTGTCCAATCCTCAAGTTCTCACTTTCCTTTTAGTTGTGTTATACCTTTCTATTTGTATTTATTCTTTTGATTTCTTACACTAGTGAGAGTATGATATTTGCACATGTGGGTCTAGTTTATTTTACTTATCTTCAAGTGGCATCCACTTAAATATAAATGGTTCAAGTTTATCTTTCTTTATAGTTGAGTAATACTCCATTGTATAAAAAATACCACATCTTTTTAACCATTCTTCATGTGATGGGCATCTTGGTTATTTCCAAGATTTAGATATCACAAATTATGCTGCTATAAACATAGGAACACATATGCCACTATGATATGATGTTTTCAGTTCCTCCAGGAATATTCCCAGTAGGGGGATAGCTGGTCTGAATGGGATTTCCAGTCCTAGTTTCTTAAGACATCTCCATACTGATTTCCATAATGGTTGCAACAGTCTACATTCCCACTAGCAGTGGAGAAGGGTTTCCTTTTCCCCACATACTCTCCAACATTTGTTGTTGGTTTATTTCTTTATGATAGCCATTCTTTCTGGAGTGAGATGGTATCTCAATGTTGTTTTAATTTATTTTTAATTCACAGATGGCTAGTGGTGTGGAACATTTTTCATATATTTATTCTATAAATTCTAGAGAGCAGACCTTTGTCTCAGTGATTATTAAGATTTTTTCAAAATTTTTGGGTTGTCTTTTCATGTTGTTGATAATTTCTTTTGACATGCAAAAACTTCTCCATAAGAGTTGGTCCCAGTTAAGTTTTTCAAATATTTCCCATGCTAATACATGTTTGTTCATGAACTCTTTGCCTACCCCTATGTCTTCAAGAGTTTCTCCTACTTTCTCTTCCAGGAGATTGAGTGTTTCTGTTTTAATGTTTAGATCTCTAATCTATTTTGACTTTAGCTTAGTGCATAGGCCTGGGTCAACTTTTAGTTTTTGGCATGTAGAGAGCCAGCTTTTTTGCACCATTTGTTAAAGAGGCTTTCTTTCTTCCACTAAGCGTGTTTGGCCCCTTTGTTGAAGATCAGGTGGCTGAGTGTGTTCGTAGAGGCCTCTTCATCTTCTAGTCTATTCCATTGGTCCTCAGGTCTATTTTGTTGCCAATACCATGTTGATTTTATCCCATAGGTTTGTAGTATAATTTCAAATCAGGGATTGTAATGCCCCCTGCCTTTTCTTTGTTGGCCAGGATTGCCTTTGCTATTCTAGGTCTTTTCTGATTCCAAATAAATTTTAGGAATGATTTCTCTATGTGTGGGAGGTATGTTTGTGGCTGTTTGATAGGGATTGCATTAAATCTGTACAACAGTTTTGGGAGTATGGCCTTCACATGCTTGGTTCTTCCTATCCAGTGGGAGGGAACATCTTTCCATTTTCTGAAATCCTCTACTACCTCTTTTTTTCAGAGTACTTTAATTTTCTATGAAAAAATCTTTGACTTCTTTGGTTAAGTGAATTCCAAGGTATTTCATTTTCTGTGGTGCTTTAGTAAAAGGCATTGTTTCTCTATTTTCCCTCTCAGTGTGTTTGTTATCCTGCTATGCTCCTGAATTTATGTATCAATTCTAGTAAGTTCTTGGTGGAGTTTTTTTGGTTTTCTAAGTAAAATATAATGTCTTCTGCAAAAAGTGATAATTTAACTTCTTCCTCTTTACCTTGATAAACTTTTAAGGTGTGTATTTTTCCACAAAGCTTGCTGAGTGAACTTTAGACATAGATATTTTGTGTATATTTTTGAATATTTTTGGATGATATAGTTGAGGGTGAATTGAGCTTTGAGAATTGTTTTGTATACTTCTGTATTATTTTTTCTAAAGGCCACATCAGTCTGTATTTGCATGGCAATCTATGAGAGTATCATTTCCACCTAGTCATTACAAAACTAAGCATCATCTGTCTTAGAATTTTTCTATCTAGAAGTTGTCATACATATTCTTTTTATTTTTTTCTGAAGTGACTTCCACTTATTTTGATACATCTTTTCCCCATGCTGACTTACAGAATCTTCAAGCCAATATAAATATTTTATAAATATTTGAATATTTGGGTGTACACTTGCACAATATCTCAGCAATATCTTTCAGCAAGAAAAATGCTGAAAAGTAATGACTAGACACAATTACTAGGTACAGTGAACATCTGCTGCAAAGATTTCTGAGGTAAGAAGGCACCAGACACCTGCCCAACTAAGAAAACCATCTTTACAATACAGGATGATTTTATTTTTACATGGGACCTAGAACACTTAAGCTGCCAATTAGGTACTGAATGGCAGAGCAACACCCCCAGTTTATGCCATGAATTCATAGGGAATAGGTTCCAACAACTCAGGTTCCTTCCCATTGGTCCTCACAAAGTGTGCTTCTCTGGTTGGGGCAGGCTGGTGCTTCAGCTGAACCCAGGTACCTTTCTCTTTGGCTTCCTTCTTTTTCTGATCATTTTCCTTGACACGTTTCAGGAAGTTATCACAACTTTTTGAGTATTTAATATGCTCAATGCACACATTAATCATCTTGGCAACTATCTTGTCCTTAACTTGCTTCTTTACAATACCAAGAGTAACGTTGTAGACTCTTCCCATTTTGCCATGGTACATTTGTGCGGCATTCCTTTCTGGACAGTACCCATACCCTTGATGTCTACAATGTCACCCTTTTTGTAGATTTGTATGGATGTGGCCAAAGGAACAAGTCCATGTTTTTTAAAAGGCCTGGAAAATTACAGTGGCTTTGCCTCCTCTTCCTTTTGTGTTAATCATTTTGGAAAATTAATGGAAGATGGTGGTTCCAGCTGAAAGGAAGGAGGCTTGTCATACATATTCTTATAGCTTGTGTATTACTGTGAACAGTTTTTTTTTCTTTTGTCTTGCTTGGGATTGACTTTGGGACTTTGTGCTTGCCAAGCAGAGGATAATGCCACTGAGCTATCTCTGCAACCCTCTGGCTACTATTAAGTAGAGAATCTTTTTATATATTCATGGATTGGCTGTGCTAGTGGAAGGTTAGTTGTTCGGCATAGATTTTTCTTTCCAATAAGATAATTTAAGGTTTGCTGGTAGAATACTTGCAAACTGGTCTTGGTACCCCAGAGTCCTTCCAAAGTTGTCACCTGACTCTGGTTCAAGTAGGAGGGGAAGAAGAGAGGGGAAAGGGGACATAGACCTTGGTGATCTCATCCTAGCTGGACACAATGACTTCTGTTCATGTTACTCTAGCAAAAACTTGTCATATGACCCACCAGCGGTATTGGGACATATCCTCAGTTAGGCAGTAGGTGATGACTCCAGGCTGTGGAGTAGAAAATGTATAGCTTTAATAGACAATGATCCCTCCCTGCCACACAAGGAAAAGCAGAGAGTTATAGTCCAAAGACAACTAGTGTTTTCTTTTTTTGAGAAGAGTCCCCCAACTCTGAGCAAACCTGCTCCAAGAAAGGAAATGGAGAGGCTGGATGGGTGGTGAAGGGGGACTTATTTTTCACACTGCAGCTGTTTGTTCTTTTTGCATGTTTCATTTTCTTTTCTTTCCTTTTTTTTTTTTTATTCATGTATTTGGTACAATGTATCACTGCACAGACTGGACTCATGGTAATGTTCCTGTTTTTAGCCTCCTCCATAGCACTGGGATTACAGGTGTGTGCAACCATGCCTGGTCTCCTTTGGCAGCTCAGTGCACTCTGGGGGTGGGGCCAGTGTGGCATATGAGACTGGGGATTGAATCCTGGTCCTTGCGCTTGCCAAAGCAGATGCTTTGTCTGCTGAGCTATTTTTCTTCCTTCCTTCCTTCCTTCCTTCCTTCCTTCCTTCTTTCCTTCCTTCCTTTTTTCTTTCTTTCTTTCTTTCTTTCTTTCTTTCTTTCTTTCTTTCTTTCTTTCTTTCTTTCTTTCTTTCTTTCTTTCTCTCTTCCTTCCTTCCTTCCCTCCCTCCCTCCCTCCTTCCTTCCTTCCTTCCCTTTTCTTTCTTTCTTTCTTTCTTTCTTTCTTTCTTTCTTTCTTTCTTTCTTTCTTTCTTTCTTTCTTTCTTTCTTTCTTTCTTTTGGACAGGGCCTACAGGGTCTACGTGGTGTCACTACACAGATTGGACTTGTATTAATTCTCTTGTTTTCAGCTTCCCAATGGCTAGGATTACAGGTGTGGGCACAACTCCCAGTCTCAGTGGGCTGTCTCAGCGCACCCTGGGGGTGGGGCTGGCAGGGCACTGTGATTTGCCAAAGCTGGCACTTTAGTCCACCGAGCTATCTTGCCAGCCCTCATTTTCTTTTTTTTTGTCTTTTTGAGACAGGGTCTCACTATGCATTTCAGGCTGGCCTTAAGCTCATTTTGTAGCTCAGGCTGGTCTCGAACTCACAACAATCCTCCTGCCTCAGCCTCCTGAGTGCTGGGATTACAAGCGTGCGCCACCACGCCCGGCTCAGCCCTCATTTTCTGACGTGCTAATTATTTCAGAAATGAGTAGCCCTTTTAAATACCAAGTAACTTGCATAAGCCCCTGAATCTCTGTAGGCTTGTCAGGTGCCCTTAGAAATGTACAGGTGCCGTACCTGGGAGGGTAAAACTGTCTGTGATGAGGCAAGAAATGTCACTTTGAGCCAAATGGGAAGGGCCTTGTGTAGTTTTCAGAGACATTTGGCTTCTTTTTGTAGGTTAGGAAGAGCCTGCAATGATCAGGGGTCAGGGAGCACTGTCTAGGGCCTGGAGTGGTTGGTCAGGTGCTGATGATGGGGGTGGCTTCTGGGAGGAGCCACATGTAGGTGAACAATGGTCAGTGCTTAAAGGACAAGATCCTGGAGGAGAGGGGAAGCTTTGGGGAGTGACGAGGAGATGAAACTTAGAGAGCGTGGAGGTAAAGCAGAAAGACCTGGGGACCTGTCGTCGAAGAGAAAGAAAACCAGAGATGCTTTCGATGATCATGATTTGAGGGATTAGAGATGTCACAAGACAAGATTGTCACAAATAGGTAGTCAAGCTGGCTTTTATTTGCAGATGAGCTGAGAGGAAGACTTTGTCTTTAATAATAGGAAAGGGTGAAAGAAAGCAAAAATGGGGGACAAAATCCAGATTGGTCATTTCAAATTTCTTATTAAGCTAAGGTAGATAAAATGGAATCTGTTTTAAATTGTGTTTTGACTGCTGGTCCATTTCACAGTTCATTTGGATTATGTGGCTCATATGTGATTCAATTCTGTTTTGATCTGGTCTCCTGCAGCTTTGTGCAGAGGCTAGTTCCAAAAAATGAAAAAAAAAAAAAAATGACCTCCAGTAAACTCTGATGATGGAAAGATAGTAAATTTGACAGGGAAAGATGGAGAATTCCGTGCTTGATTTAGAGAGTCAGAGAACAGGAGCCCTTCTGGTAAAGTACTAGGAAAATGTGTGCTTGTGCATGTGAAAATAATCCAGGACCAAGCCAGGCTTGGAAAAGCAGACCACAGCCTCAGGTGAGTATGCAGAGAAGAGCTAGTGTACAACTGGGAGAAGCTGCGTGTATGGGATGGCTGAGTGGACCTATGTGGGAGAAAGTGAAAAGAAAAACAGCGGTGAGGAGAATTCCCACACCTCCCACTCCCAAGAATAGGGAGGTCACATGCTGCAGGAAGGTTTCATAGGAACCATGGTCATGCATGGTTAGATTTGGTAAATAGTTGTCATTGATCTTTAGCAGAGCAATTTTGGAAGATGGTAGCAGGAGGCTATAGTCGAGGGTTGAGGAATGGTGGTTAGAGGAAAGGAGATTTCCAGACATTCTTTTTTTCTTTTTCTTGTGGAACTGGGGACTGAACTCAGGCCTTTGGCTTGCCAGGGAAGCGCTTATTCCATTGAGCCATCTCCTCGGCCCTATTCCACTGAGCCATCTCCCTAGCCCAAAACATTGTAGCTTTTTTTTTTTTTTTTTTTTTTTTTTTTTTTTTTTTTTGTGGAACCAGGGATTCAACTCAGGCCTTTACACTTGCCAAAGAGGCGCTTATTCCACTGAGCCATCTCCCTGGCCCCTCCAGACATTCTAAGAGGCAAATATGGCAGTAGCTCATGGTAAGCCAGAGGAAGGGGCTAATTAGCATTGTCTCTTAAGTATGTGGATACTCTTTTTTTTTTTTTTAAGTGGATATACTTTCCTGAAATGTATTTTTGAAAGTAGATATTCAGTGTATGCTGAATTAACACGCACATATACACACAAACATACACACACATAATATACACATACACATCCACACACTCATGTCTGCATATGTGTAATGTCACTTAATAATAATTCTGAAAGTGGAAAGCATGAAAGAGCTTATTTGAGGTTTTATAAATTGGAATTTGAGAGACATAGATTTGGGTAAAACTAAAAGTATATTCCAAAGAAGGAAAAAGGGCTTGGGTTAAAAAAAAAAGAAAATCATACATTTGCTGTAAGTGACTACTAAAGCATGTGACTTAGGGGCTGACTGATCGGCTTGCATTTCTTCCTGCAGACAGCTGTGACTATAGCTACAACAGCTCTGGTTGTTGGCCTTGGTGTGGGCCAGCAGATGGTCTCTAGCTCCATTTTTGATGCTATCTCCTTGCCCAAAGTGATTCCATGCTGCTAGGTGGAAATTTTTGTGATTTTACAGTATTCAATCTGTCTCTTGGTTATTTGGCAATGTAACCTTTGAATGTATTAGGAAACCTCAACACTGCTATTTATATATGCTTTTTCTAGATAAATTTTATTTAGCAAATTGTAATGGTGACTTTATTGTGAAAAAAAGTTTCATGTAGTTATAGTAGATTAGGAATCGATTTTTTCCTGAACTCCAGAAAATAACCTGAAATTACCTGTGATCCAATTTTAGTAGTAGCTTGATTTTATGTCTTTTAATCAACGATTTTGCTTTAATCTGAAATAATCTCTAGTATTATGTGAGTCTGCATTAGATTTTAAAGTTTAATTCTTAAAGGTGCAGTAAGTTATAATGTTTTTGTTTGCCAGGCTCTGAATCATGTAGCATCAATTCATTCTTGTAAAATATAAACTTTAGTAGATTTTAGCATATTCATAAAGTCATGTAGCCCCCACTGTTATTTATTTTCATGTTTTAATCAGCCCTGAAAGGAAACCCATGCCCATTAGCTATCTCTCCCTATTCCTTCCTCTCTTAGTTCCTGGCAATCACTAATTAGCTTCTTGTCTCTATAGATTTGCCTATTCTGGGCATTTCCTGTAAACTGACTCAGCAATATGTGGTCCTTTGTGTCTGGCTTTGTGATGTTTCAAGGATCGTTCCTGTTTAGCTTTATTATGAATGAGTTGTATTTCATTGCATGAAACCCCACATTTGTTCAGCCATGTATTCGTTGATGGGCACTATTACCTTTTCAAAATGTTTACAGTGCTGGGGACAGAAACCAGGAGCTCATGCCTGCTAGAGAAGTACTCTGCAAGTGAGTTATTTCTCCAGTCTGACTGTGAGGTTTTTAGTATTTTCATTTTAAAGATCTGGAGTTTAGTTTATGCATGACAAACCCAGAAGGAGTTCACACAAAGGCTGGATTATGGGTCTGGTTTACACAGGCGAAGACAGTTCTAGTGTTTACCTGTAATGCATCCCTGGGGACAGGGTATTTCTGGAGAGTCTAGCATAGAACATTAAAACTGGGCCCAGCTTGTCAGTTGAGTGTCTTTCACTGGGGACTTTTAGAGTTGCATAAACATGGAATGGGGTTTAGGAATCCTGGTCACATTACTTTGGAGCCTTTTGTGGCTTCTAGCAAAATCCCAGGAATGCATCCTGTCTTCAGCTAGTCAGGGATCCAGGAGGACCATTGAGCGGGAACTGTTTCTGTGGGCCTGGCTGCTGGGAACCAAGGTGATAGCTCCCTAATGGCAGGAAGCGGCTCCGTTTGCTGATTTGCTTTCCATCAACCTTTTCTGCAGATGATATGATCTTGTTTATGCTTCTCAAACGAAAACACTCCCAGAAATCCCCATAAGAGGCCTCACTAGGAGGACTTCTGGGGATTTATAAGTCTTGAAAGGGTAGATGCTTTTCTGTGGTGCTTTTGCCCCATGCTCACATTTTTTCTATCAATACAGAATTCATGCCAGAGGCAGTTCTTGACTGTGGCTTTTGAGTATCATGATATGATGGCCAAATGCTGGGTTTTCTTGGAATAAAGCTAGCTATAGTGATACTCCTTATGAACCTTTTCATGGCTTGAGAGAAACAGTGATGATAGTTTAAGGGAAGTAGCCACATAACCTTCTTCAGATCCTAAACTATTTTTCTTTAAGACTTAAGCACCTATTTCACACTATGGCACTTTGAAATCTCATTTTCTGGAGCCTGTAGACTGTATTATAACTTGAAATTGAAAATGATGGATGCCTTCTGAATTCTAGGATTTTCTAAATATTAGAAATCTTGGGGCTGGGGAGATGGCTCAGCAGAATAAGCACTTCCCTGGCAAACTCAAGGGTCTGAGTTCAATCCCTGGTTCTGCCAATGAAAAAAGAAATCTTTCATTCTACAATCAGTTTAGTGAGATGTGCTATAACTATGGGTAGATTAAATAAAAGCAATAAAGTTTGTTTTATTTTTATTGATATAATCTTTGTAGGTTCTTTCTTCTGTTATCATCCAGCCTCAAGCTTGATGTAGGCACGAGTGTCACCAGAATTGCTGTGTACTACTTTTTTTATTGTGTTGGACTTTCTGTTCCTTTTTATCCTTATTTGCACAGTTAATGAATCTTGTGGGTTCTCCCCTGCTATATAGACAATACACTTACTATATTACATACATCGATTTGTGTTGTAGCTCTGAAATTTAAGAGGTCTGCATTAAAATATAATGTAGACCATTAATTGTAGGAATTGCCATTGAGCAAGTACCTTACTTATCCCCTTCCCATTTTATCTTAAAATATAGGATAAATGAATGCATGAAAAGTTTTGCAGTTAAAAACAGCAACCTCTATATGTGTGTGTCTGTGTTTCTTTTATAACTATACCTAAGTTATTTTGGTGACTTTTTTTGTGGCCATAAATCTTTATCTGAGTACCAGATTTAAATTTTTCTTCAAGTTAAGTTGTGATAACTTTATTTAGAAACTGTGCCTGAAACTTTCCAGTCAGGAAAAGACCTCAGTCAGTTGATGGTTCAGAACATGTTTGAACTGTCTTGACACTGCTGCTGATAGCTTCTTAACTTCAGTGAACACTCAGGTGCTTACATATTCTGTTCCTTCCTACCTCAGGAAGAGGTCCTCGCTAAGAAATCTGATGGCTTCTAACAGACCAAAGTTCCGTGTTGTTAACACCTGTGAAATTGTGGTACATTCAGGAAACTGATGTACATTAAATCAGTGATTATTTTAAAATAAAGCTTTTCCTGGTATTGCTAAGATTGTATTTAGCATCTCTAAAAGATTTCTGATAGTAGAAACCTTATCATCAACACAGGACTAGAGAACTATTTCATTAAAGGCAAGTGGATTTTAAAGAAAATTCATTAAGGAAAGTTCTTTATTACTGCAAGTAACCCTCCCCTGCAAGGTAGGAGGAAAGACTGAGTATGTATTCTGTTTTACAGAAGAAGTGAGACACATTTAAACAAAGTGGTATTCTGGAATCTTTATAATTCCTGAAAGATTCTTCTCCACTGGGTAATCTCCAATTTAGATATGGCATGCGAATAGGGAGATAGGTCACTGGAATAAGTACTTGCCTGGCAAATTCAGGGTCCTGAGTTTGATCCCTGGTACCACCAAAACAAACAAGCAAACAAACAAAAATATAGTTGGTGGAAGAAGCAGCAGCCTCAGAGGCTCCAGGGTGGCTCTGCCAGCAGCTTCCTCATGTCGCGCTCCCCTCCCCACCAAGATGCCCAAGAGGAAGGTCAACGCAGCCAAAGGGTGGCAGAGGAGCACAAGATGAGATGGGCAAGAATGCCAGCTACACCTGCGCATGCAAAAGTAGAAGTGAAGCTCCAAAAGGCAACAGGAAAGGCTACGGATCGTTGGACAAAAAAGTGCCAGCGAAAAGGAAGAGGGGAGCCAAGCGCAAACAGGCCAAAGTGGCTGATCAGGGAACCAAAGAGGACTGGCCCACAGAAAATGGGGAAGCTGAAAACAAGAAAAGCACAGCCTCTGAGGAAGCGGAAGAGAAAGAAGCCAAGTCTGAGTAATCACACATCCCATTTTAGCGTTTCCTGTCTCCCTTCTTGTACAATCCAGAGGAATATTTTTATCAAGTATTTTGTGAAAACAACTTTTTTAGTAGCTTTAGAAACCTTTTTTAAAAGGAGGGAATCCCACTTCATCACATTTTTAAAATGCAAATGACTTGTTTTTTAGAGGTGAAATCATTCACTGGTTATTTTTTGATACAACCAGAAATAGTAGGATATTGAATTATGTCAGGCTTTGACTGTCTTGGGTGTCAGCTTAACAGTCCATAGGTGGGGGTTAGTTTTAAATCCTGCAAGACAAAACATACTAAATGACAATTTGGAATTACAATCATGCATTTAATATGGTTTGGATATTTTAAATGACATCTATTCCCATGTTTTTTTTTAGTAGAATTATTTGCATGAGTAGTGAATGTGAGGGTGAGTCTTAAATATATGACTTTTGGTGAAGTTATCTGAGTCTCTGCAAACGCATCCTGACAGAAAATTGAGAAGAGTAACTGTGTGTTTTAGGATCAGGGCATGAGAGGGGGAGCAAAGGAGGAGGTCATTGATATATTGATGGATCAGGCTGGGCTTGAAATCAAGGGTTTTGAGATCAGAAGCAATGGGTTGGCTAAAGAAGTGGGGACTGTCCCCAAACTCTTGATGTAAGACTGTCCACATGAGCCACTGAGACCAGAGAGCACCCAGAGCAGTCCATGAGAAGGCAGAGGTCCTGGGAATCTGGGTGTAAGGGAATGGCAAAGAAGGCATCCCTAAAGTCTAGGAGAGTAAAGTGAGGAATGGAAGGAGGAATATGAGAGAGAACAGTACAGGGGTTTGACACTACTGGGTGAATAGGAATAACCACATTACCAATAATTCTGAGATCTTGAACTCAACAATAAGAGCCATTGGGTTGGAGTACAAGAAGAATGAGGGCACTATTTAGTGAGTGGACAGTTCTAAGAAAACTATTGGTAGGAAGGCAGAGAATGATGGACTTGAGTCTCTTTATGTTTAGGGGCTGTGTACTGGGGAACATAGGGAAATGCTGTGGTATCTCCAAAGCACACTAGTCCAGGATCAGTATGTGGCATGAGTGGGACTGGAAGTGTCTCAGAGTATGTGGTCGACAAGGGCAGAGGGATGGAGGAGCTGGCTGTACATCGAGGTTGGGTTTGTAGGATGTACACTGTTAAGGGGGAGAGAGGTGAGAGAAAATTGGCATTTTTGGAGGAGGTCTCTCCCCATGAGAGGTATGGGACATGTTGGGATCACAAAGAAATTAAGAGTGAAGAACAGTGTCTGAAGTCAGCAAGGAATGGGCCTGTCTGAAAGGGTCATGTAAGTCGGCCATCAACACCCACTGTGGAGACTAGAGCTAATATAATGACTTTAGAACTCAGGAAGAATACTATATGATAGTGAGTGTGAGGGCCCATATTAGTTCCGTGTCAGGAAGAAAAGTTTTTTTTACCTGAGATGTCCAAAGAGACTCAAGACTCTTGACAAAGGTGCCTTGGTGTGGGCTGTGGAACCCAAGCTCTGTTGTTGCTCTTCAGCAGCAAGACCAAGCAGGTCAAGTATATGGATCTGGCCATAGTGAGGTTTCCTGTGAGGGCAGGGGATTGTATGACTTACCCGTGTAGGGCCCAAATGAATTATAAAAAGTTTAAAATCTCCAAAGAGAGACCCCCCCACCGGTTTGTAACTGAGTTGAGTAATCCAAGTTCCTGAAACCATAGGTAGGGCCATAAAACCTCTGGCCCAGTTTGAGCAAACTTCACCTCTGGCCCAAAGACATTCTTGAGGCCTGAGAACATCTTTTTGTGAAATAGGTCACATTGTTCAGTTACACTTTAAACTAGTCCCCCTTAGTTTCCCTTTTAAG
>PVKA01011688.1:0-60065 GCA_004027165.1 Ctenomys sociabilis | reverse complement strand
CATGCACAAAGAAAATTTGCCATGGAACTGACAGAGCTCATGAAAGAACGAATGTGTATAGGGGTCCAGGGATTGCTGGAATTGAGTCCCCTGGCCTCCCACATCTCAGTCAGGGAAACAAGAAAAGGGGATATAGCAGCAGGTTACACCTTCTGCTTAGGCATGGTTACACTCTATTCTTTTCTACCTATACTCTTCAGATGGGCTGAGTCATAGACATTAGACAAGTACTCTACTACTGAGCTACACCACTGCAGTCCCCTTTTAAATTTTATGTATTTTGAGACATGATGTTCCTATGTAGTTGAAGTTGCTTCAAACTCGAACCAATCCTATTGCCTCAGCCTCCTGAGTGTTGGAATTATAGGCATGTGCTACCACGCCCAGCTTAAATTTTATTTTCTAGGTTCACCAGATAGCTCAGTGGATTAGAACACCTGCTTAGGCAGCAGCAGGGACCAAGGTTCAAAATCCATGGCATGTGGTGCAGGGCCCACCCTAGTGAACCTTCTGAGACTACAAATGAGACTGGGCATGGTGGTGCAGACCTTTAATCCCAGTGCTTGGGGGTCTGAAAACAGGAGGATCACTACGAGTCCAATCTGTGCAGTGAGACCCTATAGACCTTGTACTAAATACATAAAAGAAATAAATTTTATTTTGAAGATTATTTTTTCTTTTCTTTTTTTCAGTATCAAGGATGAAACTCAGGACCTTGGGCTTGTGGGGCAGCACTTATTCCACTGAGCTGTCTCCTGGCCCCTTAAATTTTATTTTGAGACACAATGTTACTAAATTGTTAGGCTGGCCTGTTAAGAGTTGTCCTTATTGTCTTCTCTTTGTCTTCATCTCCTTCTCCTTTTCTTGTGATACCAGAGAGGAGAATGAAATTATGGTCTTCACACTTCCTTAAACATTTGTTTAACTTTGAGCCAGGGTAATATAGCTAATTTGGTGAACACCTGGGTTCATACTTGCAGCCTTCCTGCCTCAGCCTCACAAAGCTCAGGGGTTATACTCTTTTTTGCTGTTGTTGTTTTGTTTTTGTGGGACCAGGGATTGAACTCAGGCCCTTGTGAAAACTCAGGGTTATAGACAGGTACCCTTCATACCCAGTACTATTCTTATAGGGGTTTAATGGTCTGTTATTTATTTATTTATTTATTTATTTATTGCAGAGCTGAGGATTGAACTCAGGCCCTTGCACTTATTCAGCTGAACTAATAGGAGCCCAGATAGCTCAGTCTATAGAGCATCAACTGAACTATCTCCTCAGCCCCTTAATAGTTCATTATTAGGGGCAGCAGTATAGCTCAGCAGACTAAGTGCTTGCTTTGGTAAGCACAGGGGCCAGGGTTCAATCCCTGGTTCCCCATGCTGGGCCGGCCCCCCCTTTGGGTGCACTGAGTCCGGGCATGGTGGTGCATGTCTGCAATCCCAGCACTAGGGAAGCAGAAATCAGTAGGATCACTATGAGTCTGGGCTGCACAGTGAGACCCTGCACACACAAAAAAGTTCATTATTGCTTTTAGGTTGATGGGTGGGTTATTTCCTTTTAGAAGTGAGGTGACAAAGTCTGTGAATGATGGGACTTCTGTGGGGACAATTTCTATCTCTGCCTTTGCCTGAAAACAGCAGGATTAATGTTATCTGTGTTAGAGTGGCAAACTAGGAAAAGGTCACGGGCCCTGGGAGTGGGGCGTCCTCACTGTCTGGACACAGTTGTTTGCACTGTCCATGGGGGTTGTTTCCTGACTCTAGTGTGGCTCTGCTTTTAACCAGTTATCTGGGGGCTTTCCACAGTGAAATGTGGAGGAGGGTGTCTTCTTCACTGGAGCCCAACAGCCTTGGAAGCATGGCCTCTCTTCAAGGAATCATTTCCACCACAAGTTCACAGTATTTTGGTATCTTACACAGTAATAGTGGGGATTCCTGTCACTACCATCTATAGGGCTAGGTCTCAGAATCCATGAAGTAACTGAGTTATCCAAGAGGCTCCACAAGGATCCCTGAGAGGATACAAGATCCACAGTTAGGTTTGTACAAACCACAACAGCACAAGTCTCAAAGGGCATTTTCACCAGGATTGCCATTCTCTACTGATGGTTCAGATTCTCTCATAAGGCACAACCACCCACCCGCCATGGTGGTTGTGTTTCACAGAGCCAGCCAACTGGTCAGGGTGGAACTGTGACATTAACAGGCAATTTCACACTGTTGATCTGTATTTATTGTTGGAGTGTTTTGCTGAGTGTTTATTACAGGAGCCTGCAGGGTAAAAGGTGGTCACTTTATCCATTTGCTATATAGTTTACTTTGTTAAGAATTTGGTTATTTTTTCACTATAATTTTTTTTTTTTCCAGAACCAGAGATTGAACTCATGCCCTTGTACTTGCCAGGCAAGTGCTTGTTCTACTGAGCCATCTCCCTGGCCCCCCTTTTTTTTTTTTTTTGTATTTTAGGAAAGGGTCTACAGGGTGTTCAGGGTCTCACTACTAGATCAAACTTGTAGTGAAGTGATCCGCCTGTTTACAGCCTTCCAAGAGCTTTGATTACAGGCATGCCACCATGCCCAGTTTCAACTGCTGTCTCAGCATGCCCCCAGGGCAGGGCCTGCATGATGAGCCTGGGAATGGAACCCCCAGGCCCTGCACCTGTTTGTAGGCACTTTAATCTGCTGAGATATTTGGCCGGCCCTTTTTCACTATAATTATTATCTGTATTAATTTTATTATTATTATTATTTATTTATTTATTTTTGGTGCAGGGATCAAACCCAGGCCTTTCACATGCCAAGCACACTCTGCCATTGAGCTAGGGAAGCACTTATTCCACTGAGCCATCTTCCTGACCCTTGCCATTGAGTTATACCCTAAGCCCAACTGTACTTATTTCATATCCCAGATGTGAAATAGCGTCTCTACTTTCCAGATTAAAAAAACAAAACAAAACAAAACTGAAGCTTAAAAGAACTAAACAGCTGAGTTTACTTGTGACAGGTACAAGGAACCAGAGTTAGAATAGTAACCCAAATCCCTGCCTTGCTGGTGGGAGGGTAGCTGACCTATTGTTCTTTATACTCTGTACTGTATCAGCTTTTTGTTTGTTTGTTTTTTGAGGGGCGTGGAAGAGACTCCTGCAGAAGATAGCATTGCTTAAGGACTTAGAATCGGACAGATCTGGATTCGAATCCTAATTCCAGCATTTCCTGGTTTTAGGATTTTTGGCAGACTCATTTCCTCTCCCAGAGCCTTATTTTTTAAATCTGTAAATGGGGATAACAATAGTAACTTGCCTCATGGGATTTTGTGAGGATAAAATGAGAAGATGCCCCTGACAATGCTTGGCCAAGCGCCTGGCACATTGTGAGCACTCGGAATCAGGAACTGTTATTCTAACAATGATGATGATTATTGCTGGACCACACTGCTCCCAGAGGGTTACAATATCCGTGGGGGAGCGCACTGTCCGTAGGCAAGGTTACATAATTCCCCAAGGGGGTGATTCTTCCCCGGAGGCCTTGGTCTCCCCAAGGAGGAGGCTTGAGACTTTTCTCAGGAGCTGGTCTAAAGTGGAACCCAGCAATGGTTGAAGCACTGCAGGCCATCCTTCCCCTTGTCCATCTACTGTACTGGGTTTCCATCCCTCTTCAACTCCTACTCTCTTTCAGTGTCTCAAAGCAAAGAGTTATTCTTCAGACAATATGTTACCTGAGTCTATAAATCTTGTTTCTATTTGCCCTCTACCTGGCTGGCAGCTCCCAGCATCCATTTGATCAGCACTCTGCTTCCTGTTTCCCAGAGCCTCAGGCTCCACCAATCCCTCTGAGCAACAGCAGAGTACAGAGACTTAACACTTCCCCTACGCTCCGCCTCAAGTCTTAAGCCTGGCCTTCCTCTCTCCAGATGACCCTAGTTTCTCCAGGGAGGACATTTGTTCAGACTTAGGTCGCCCCCTCGCATCCTGGCCCTACCTCCGGAACCCCCTGCCCTAATGGTGGAGGTGGTGGTATCTCCGGCGCCCACTGCTTCTCCAGGACAACTGCAGCATGGGATGGTGGTGGTGGTTCCTGAATTCATGCTCTCAGGTCACTTCCTCCCCAGCTGTACTGATGCTATCAAAGCCAAGACCCCATCCCCACAGGAGCCCAGGCCACAACCGCCTCCCCATTTCCGATACTGGAAAATGCTTCCCACCCATTTCACTCCACCACTGCCCCCATTCAGGTTCTTGGTGCTAGTGGGATAAGGCCACACTAAGAAATGCTGTGTTCTTGACCACCCTCCAAGATCCTGACTACACCCCCTTGCCCAAAATATTCTGCCTCCTCCCCAAAGGTCGGTGCCCTTCTCTACAAGTTTCTGACCCCACTCGGAGGGTGTCTACCTCCCCACACCGACCCCCAGATTCCCAAAGGAAATTCTGGAGCCCTCGGCGGCCAGAAAAGGAGGGGAGGGGCAGGTAGCAAATACTGAGGACTTAAGTTATCTGCAGACTCGAAGCTTAGGAGAAAGGTCATGACCCCCAGGACCCCGTCCCCTCCCGGCCCTTTCCTTCTACTCTCCCCCGCCGCGCGGCCCCTTTAAGCCCAGAGCCGGCGGGTCCTCAGTGGCTGGGAGCCGGCGAGCGTGTGTGTGAGTGCGCAGGGAGGGGGCGGGCGCAGTGTCTCCATGGCGACGCGGCGGTGACGTCGCCGGCCGGGGGGCGTGGGCGTCCCGGCCCCGGAGTGCGATATTAACCCGGGAGGCGGCGGCGGGGAGGGGAGAGGCTCTGAGAGGCGAGGCCGGGTGAGGCGGAGAGGGCGGCCCGTCGGGCGCGGGACGGGACTGGGCAGCGCGGGCGCCGGGAGCCGCGGCCCGAAGTCGGGGCGCCTCGCCCCGGGTCCCCAGCATGAAGACCCCGGCGGACACAGGTGGGGGCGGGGGCCGCACGTGTGGGGGACTTGTTGCCCTAGGGAACCGGGCAGAGAAACTTTGGGGGGGGCCGAAGGGGTGAAGGGTAGCCCGAATGATTCCTAGTTCTGAGGGACCCCCAAGCACTCGAGACCTGTTGCTTCTCGTGGCGCGAGCGGGGGTGCTCCCTGGGACCCCCAGCTCATGGCTCCGGTCGGAGTAGTGTGGGCACTGCAGGACCTAGTCTTCTCTCCCTGTCCGGTCCACGAAAGGTGGGCTCTCTCCCACTCCCGGGATCACGGGAGTGGTAGGGTCCCTCCCTGCCGTTCTGTCACGTTGCACTCTGGGGGCCGGGACGTGTGCGGGGCGGGGGGGGCCTGTCCAGGGGGCCCGCTGTCCCCGGTTCAGCGCTGCGTGGTCCGAACCGTGACCTTCACGGCAGCGCGTGCCCCGCACCGATTTGGAGGGGGATATGGGACGGCCTTTAGGAGGGCGTGATTGGGGAGCCCCGGACTCGGGGTCCGGGCTGCGTCGCCCCTCCCCCGCCTGTCTCCGCCGGCTCCTCGCTCCCCCGCCCGCACCGAGTCGCAAAGTTCCAAAGCGCAGCCCGAACGTTCGAAAAAGGAACTTTTTGTTTCCGACCTTAGAACGCGCGGCTTTAAGGTGGCTCCAGGGAGACCTAGGTACCTCCGTCCCGCCCCGCCAGAGGCTAGGGGTTGAGGAGCGTGGGGAGTGGGGGACGCAGAAACTACCCCCCTCGTTTCCCCTGCCAGATCCAGCCCTTCTTTCTGTGGGCCGTCTTTTCCCTCCGCTTCTCTTCCCCGCCAACTTGCTCCTCCTTAAGGGGCCAAGGTTCCCCTCCCCCCCTCGGCCGGCGGGCGGGGGGCAGTGGGATTAACCCCCCTCCCACTCGGACTTTCCCCCCTCCTCTCTCCTGCTGCCCCCGGGCTCGCGCGGGCTGGACTTTGCGCCGGAGCGCGCGGGGGGAGGGGTCCTAGCCGCCCCCTGCCCGTCTACCCTGTCGGAATCCGGCCCGGGGCGGGACGGGGGACGGGGGAGGGGAAAGGGGGCCGGGCGCCGGGCGCTGCTGTTCAAACTTGTTTCCTTCCCCCGGCGGCGGCCGCGGCTGGGACTTCTGTGTGCGGGTGTGTGCCCCGACCGGCCCACCCCACCCCACCCCACCCCACCCCCTGCTCGGCGGGTGGGGGCGGCTCTTAAAGGGCTCCGTGCCTGGGGATTGGGACCGAAGAGGGGTTTTGGGGTGGACAGGGTGCTAAGTGCTGTAGGGTCAGTCACGTGCGTCGCATGTACTCCTGTGCTCCCACAGGCTCCTATAGGCTTCTGGGCCGCACAGCCCTGGGGGCAGCAGGAGCCTACCTTCCCCAGGGGAGGGGTCAGAGGTGCCCCGCCTCATCTTCCCTTCCAGCTATGGGCCCTAGTCCGATCAGACCGGCTGGGCTGCTCCCCCAACTATCTGGGGTCGGAGAGGGGTGTGTGTGTGTGTGTGTGTGTGTGTGTGTGTGCGCGCGCGCGTGTGTGCGTCTGTGCGCGCGCGTTGCGCGCGCTCTCTCGTTCGTTTATGTTCTCTTGACTTGGGGGTTAAGGGGGATGGAAGGACCTCTGAAAGGCCTCTAGATCCGTCTGTCTCACTCCACCCGCAGCTGTATGCCCCTCCATCCGATCCTCTATCCCGGCCTCTCTTCTCTGCCGTGGCTGTTTCCCACTTCCTGTTTTCTTCCCGGCTCTGGCGCCATCGAGGGCTGCCTGCAGTGGGGGAGGTGATGGGTCCCCCATGGAGCCCAGTATTTTCTTCTATCACCACCCCACCATTCCAACACCCGAAGTCCCTTTTAAAAAGTTTGGGCAGTTACATGAAGTTGGGGGTTCCTGGAGTTGTGCCCCCACTCAGGCTTGCGCTGTCTGAGAGAATCCTTACCCTCTGTAGGTTCCAGGTGTGCTTGCTTTCTGAGACCCAGCCATCCCAAGCCTTTCCTGTCTGTCTGCTGCCACCTCTACACCTTCTCTGCGTTTACTGAACCCCTGTCTCAGTGCAGCTGCTCTCCTTTGACCTAAAGCAGTGGTCCCCTGCTGTAGGAGACCTGCACCCCCAAGCTTTCTTAGTACAGGGCTGGTGTTTCCCTGATATAAGCACGTGGGTTCATGTACAACGCACACTCACACATGCTCCCCTTGCCCGTGCCTGGCTCCTGGCTCCAAGGCCTGGGGAACAGAGCCCCATTGAGACACCCTGACGTCACCCCTTTTTATGCTCCCCCCAAAGCCAGGAACAGGCCCTCGTGTATGCTGTTTCTGATGAGGGAAGCCGTCATTGGGGTGGGCCTGGGTGTGGGTAAGGGTCCCTTACCAAGAGTGGCAGCCACTGTCCAGGCCCTAGGGGATGCTGCTCAGGGAAGGAGGTTAACAAGGATGCCTGGGACAGCTCCCAGAACATGGCTTGAGGCCTTCCCAGAGCCCCCCCACCTCCTTTCCGAGTTCCCTTTGTGTTGGATGTAGTCTCTCTCACTCCCTCTCTTCTGCAAAGTTTATTTTTAGCCTCCTGCTCCCCCGCTCCCAGGACTGTCGCTGCACACGTTGCCTGGTTACCGGGACATGGAGGCTGGGGCGGGTGGGCTGGGAAGGGTGGCTTTAATTTTGGGGGGAGGGTGGAAGTCAGTATGCCCCTCCACCCCCAGACTGATGTCTCAGGGGCTTCAGCCCCCCTCCTGGGTCTGGGAGCCAGATTGGGGCTGAAGTGGGAGTAGCATGGAGCTTGTTTCTCTGAGATGCCAGGAGCTTCTTTGAGGGGGTTCCAGAATGCATGCAGCTTGGGGTCTGGTTACCTGGGTTCCTAAGGACCTTTGGGCTTCCAAAGAGCTCTTGTCCCCAAGGATGACCTGGATGTTCTTTTTCTTAAGCAAGAGGAGGGTATTGGGATGAACATCTGAATTCCTATGGGGCATGGGACTGTGGATGCTTAGGTTCCTGGAAGGGGTGGTTAGGGGCTGGCACTGCCAAAAGGAGAAGGGCTGCTGGTGCAGGACTCTGGACCTGAATAGCTGGAGGTCATATTCCTGGAACCCTGGGGGCTGCTTTGAGGCCTGGATTTCTGAATGGGACAGGGACTAGATGGGGAATTCATACTGGCCTTCGCCATTTCATTGAGGCCAGGGGCCAGGGGCTTGGGTCCATGTGGGGCACAGTGAGCTCTGGATTTAGAGGGAATAGTCCTAGTGGGAGCAGAGATCTATCTACTTGATCTCTGATAAGGAATTACTGATCTGTGTTCCCTAGGGGAAGGATCCCCTGTTGGATTCCAGAATTGGGTGGAGTCATTGGGGAGGCTCAGTCTTGCCCAGAAGCCTGGTTGGTACCTGCTTGAGCTTTCGTCCACAGAGGAAAACTGACCCCAGCAGTCTGATTGGGCCTTGGGACCCTATCCATCTTGAGCCATCTACCTTGGCCTTTTCTCTCTAGAGGCTCTAGGGCCCCTGCCCTGCCTCTCCCTCCCTCTCTTCCTCCCCTTTCCCTCCTCCCACCCCTCCATTACCGGCTGCCTAGTGCTGAATTATTGATGGCCCCTGATTACCCGGGGGTTTGGGAAATGACAACAACCGCAGCCCCCCCCCCCCCAGGCTTCCCACCCCCTCCAGGGACCAGCCAGCCCACCACCAACCTCTACCCAAGGTTAATGCTGGGGGCGGGTGGCCCGCCAGGCAGGTGGGCAGGAAAGCTGAGGATGAGAAGGCAGAAGTAGGAAGAGTGTGACTGCTTGCTTCAGTATCTTGCGCTGTCTCTGCTGGGGCTGGGCTGGCCTGGATGCTTGGGGCTGGGGAGGGTAGTGCCACTCAGAGGGTCCAGGGCTTGGGGGGGGCTCGCAGACAGTCTGAGTTTCACTCTCCAGGGAAGACAGAAGCCTCTGTGTGTGCAAGCGCTGACCTCATCGTGAAGCAGCCACCCCACCCTCTTGGTCCTTTTAAGAAGGGAAAAAAAAATCCTAGTTCTGCAGTAGGAGTAGGGCCTGTTAGGTTTTGGGGGGCAGGTAGTGTATGTTCCTAAGGATGGGACATGAGGAGCTTGGGGGAGTGCTGTTGGTTCTGAATGGAAGTGAGCATAGGCAGGGGGCTATGGCCCAATCTGGTTGGCCATGTGTGCCCTTTGCTGCTGCCCCTCCCCCTCTGGCAGCCCTGCCCGCCAGCCTGGCTTGGTGCCTGGCCCCCTGGCACTGGCCCCGGGACCCGCCGCCGACGGTTTCCTGTTTCTCCCGGTGTCGCTGGAGCAGGCTCCAGCTTCCCCTCCCCCTCCCCCCAGTTCCTGTCTAGCCCCCTCACATAGACACACACACTGTCTCTTTCTAATTCCAACCATCACTTGGATGAGGGGAGAGGGCTTTCCCCATGGTGAGGATGGGGTAGGAGGTGTGGACCCTGGGATGCAGCCCATAGCCCCTGACTTGGCACCCTGACCCCCGGCCACTCCCTACCTCCTGTTCCCAGGGTTTGCCTTCCCGGATTGGGCCTACAAGCCGGAGTCGTCCCCTGGCTCGAGGCAGATCCAGCTGTGGCACTTTATTCTGGAGCTGCTGCGGAAGGAGGAGTACCAGGGCGTCATCGCCTGGCAGGGGGACTACGGGGAGTTCGTCATCAAGGACCCTGATGAGGTGGCCCGGCTGTGGGGCGTCCGCAAGTGCAAGCCCCAGATGAACTATGACAAGCTGAGCCGGGCCCTGCGGTGAGGAGGGGGGTGTTGTGGGCCCTAGGCACAAGTGGACAGGCCCTGCCAATCAGGAGGTTCTTGACCCATGGGAACGGGCTTTGGGTTTGACTCCTGGCTCTGCAAGTTTCTAGCTGTACAATTGAGCAAGCTGTAGTCTTTTCTGAGACCAGTGGGGACAACAGAAGTGTCCTAGGGAATATTTGATTTTTCCCATGTGGTCTATGTTTCTCTGGTTCTCTTTGTGAGCAGTGCTCATGCAGTGTCCAGATAGGGTTTCTAGTCTAAGTCCCCAGGAGTAAAATGACTTATCCTAAGTGTGTTTTTACATCCACAGCTATTATTACAATAAACGCATTCTGCACAAGACCAAGGGGAAACGGTTCACGTACAAGTTCAACTTCAACAAACTGGTGCTGGTTAATTACCCGTTCATCGATGTGGGGTTGGCTGGTGAGTACTGGGGATGGGTGACCCCTAAGAGGAGAGGTTCTATCCTTCTAGGGTGGGCCAAAGGCCTTGACATCAAGTCTCCACTTTTAGGGGGTGCAGTGCCACAGAGTGCCCCTCCAGTGCCATCTGGTGGAAGCCACTTCCGCTTCCCTCCTTCAACGCCCTCTGAGGTGCTGTCTCCCACTGAGGACCCCCGCTCACCACCAGCCTGCTCTTCATCTTCCTCCTCCCTCTTTTCCGCTGTGGTAGCCCGCCGTCTGGGTCGTGGCTCAGTCAGTGACTGTAGCGATGGTACATCAGAGCTAGAGGAGCCGCTGGGAGAGGACCCCCGGGCACGGCCACCTGGCCCTCCAGAGCTGGGTGCCTTCCGAGGGCCCCCACTGGCCCGCCTGCCCCATGACCCTGGTGTCTTCCGTGTCTATCCCAGGCCTCGGGGTGGCCCTGAACCCCTTAGCCCTTTCCCTGTGTCGCCTCTGGCTGGGCCTGGCTCCCTGCTACCCCCTCAGCTCTCACCAGCCCTGCCCATGACACCCACTCATCTGGCCTACACACCCTCTCCCACACTGAGTCCCATGTACCCCAGTGGGGGTGGTGGTCCTAGTGGCTCAGGGGGAGGCTCACACTTCTCCTTCAGTCCCGAGGACATGAAACGGTACCTGCAGGCCCATACCCAAAGCGTCTACAACTACCACCTCAGCCCCCGCGCCTTCCTGCATTACCCTGGGCTAGTGGTGCCCCAGCCCCAACGCCCTGACAAGTGCCCGCTGCCGCCCATGGCACCTGAGACCCCACCGGTCCAGTCCTCGGCTTCGTCCTCCTCTTCTTCCTCCTCTTCCCCGTTCAAGTTTAAGCTGCAGCCACCCCCATTAGGACGCCGCCAGCGGGCAGCCGGAGAGAAGGCTCCTGGAGGTGCTGAGAAGAGCAGCAGCGGCAGTGCAGGCGGGCTGGCTGAGGGGGCAGGGGCATTGGTCCCACCGCCTCCACCGCCGCCACCACAGATCAAAGTGGAGCCTATCTCTGAAGGTGAATCCGAGGAGGTGGAGGTGACTGACATCAGTGATGAGGATGAGGAAGATGGGGAGGTGTTCAAGACACCACGTGCCCCACCCGCACCCCCCAAGCCTGAGCCTGGCGAGGCACCTGGGGCGGCCCAGTGTATGCCCCTCAAGCTGCGCTTTAAGCGGCGCTGGAGTGAAGACTGTCGCCTGGATGGGGGTGGGGGTCCCCCTGGGGGCCTTGAGGATGAGGGTGAGGACAAGAAGGTGCGAGGGGAGGGCCCGAGGGAGGCTGGCGGACCCCTCACCCCAAGACGAGTGAGCTCTGACCTCCAGCATGCCACAGCCCAGCTTTCCCTGGAGCATCGAGATTCCTGAGGGCTGTGGTCAGGGGGCCCAGGTTACCCCCACTCCCCATGCTTCTTTTGCTGCCTTAACCCCCCAAAGCCTTGGAGGTGAGGGCAGCTCTTTTAGTCTCTTCCCTGCCTCCTACCTTTCCCTCCCCACATTTTGTATAAAATTTTTTTTTTTTAATTTTTGTTTTTAATGCTGGGAATGGGTGGGTGCCCAGGGCTGGGAGCTGTGCCCTGTCTCTGGGTTTCTAAGTTCGGGTTAAAATGGTGGTGGGAGGAGGGTGGGGGCAGTTAAGGGGGCCACCTCCATCTGGGGAATTTATATTTGAATGAGGCTTTGGCCTTAATACCCAGGAACTTTTTTATTACAATCTCTTAGGAAGTAAAGCCTTGTCTCCCTTCCTGTTCTCTGCCTCTTGTACCTCTTCTCCACTCTACCTTCCCCCGCCACTCTCACCCCCATCCCTGCCTTCCTTGCCCCTTCAGGGGCCATGAGTGCCTGGGTTTTTCATACCCCACAAGGTTGCAGCAGGGGAAGGACAATGTTATGATGAACCAAAAATTTAGTGATAGGGGGGTGTGTGTGGTGGGGGGAGAAGAGGGTGAGGGGTGCCACCCATGGGCCACAAATCTTTACAAGTGCCTGCTCTCCCTCTCCCACTCCTCACCCCAGCATCAGTCTACCCTTTCACCCCCAGCTGCTCCCAGGACTGGCCCATTGGCTGGTGGATGGGGGGATAGGAAGGGGGTGCCCTGAAACCAAACTGGAAGCCCTCTCAGCCTCCCAGCTGGGGTCCCTGGGGTGGGGTGGGGGGCTGTGGTCAAGCCTTATTCTGTATGGGGAATGGAGGGTGGGTCGGGAAGTAGAGGGACGCTGGAGAATGTATTCAAAACAATAAAACTTTGGACCTTTGCATGCGGTGATGTGTCCTAGGGCATGGGTGCAGCCCTTGCAGGCCTACAACCTTCATTTCACTCTGCAGGATAGGCTTAGACCACTCCCACCTCAGTGGGTCTGTGGCTAGAGGGCTAACTCAGAAATCACTGCCTGGGTCAGGCATGCCTATAATCCCAGTCTCACTGGGAGGCTGAGGCAATAGTACCAAATTTAAGGCCAACCTAGGCAATTTAGGCTCTGCCTTGGAATAAAAAGGGCTAGTATACTGTTTTTAATTCCTAGTACTGGAGAGGAGGGAAAATGGAAAAGGATCCCCAGCCATAGGTGTCACATAAATCACAAAGCTAGAATGTAAGATACTAATGGGGCTTGGGAGATGGCTCAGTGGCATAAGTGCTTCCCTGAGTGCAATCCCTGGTTCCACCAAAAAAAGATTTTTGGGGTGGGGGTGGGGAGATGGCTCAGAATCAGTTGCTTCCCTACCAAGCGCAAGGGCCTGAGTTCAATCTTCCCTGTTCCACCAAAAAAAAAAAAAAAAAAAAAAGCATCAGGCCTACTCTGGTATGCTTGACTTTCTGTTCTGTTGGGATCTGCTTGTCCTTGGAATCCCTGTAGGACCTTCACTAACCATTGCATTTGGTGCTCTGACTGCCTGAAACACCTACCTTCTCTAGTCTGTTTCCTAGCCACATAACCCCAAGTCCCCAGTGAGGACCAAGTGTGTGTGTGTGTGTGTGTGTGTGTGCCATGACTCAACTCAGGAAAAAAAAAAAAAGAATCTAGTTCAGGACCTTGTGCTTGCCAGGCAGGTGTTGTGCTGCTAAGTTATATGTCCTGGGTTCCAAGAGTTTTTTTTTTTTTTCATTGCCTATAGCATCCTATAGGCAATTACTTAATTTAGGATTCTCTTAAACTGGGAATCCTGGGCCAGGAAGGGCCTGATATCAATCCCTGGTTCTGCCAAAAAAAAAAAAAACAAGATATGTAGACCTCATAAAATAAGTGATGTTCTTCAGTCCAGCCGGAAGTTACGGATCTAGCAAGATCCCCAGCTAACAAGTTGAGAAGGCTCTAGCTCATCATAGTATCAACTGGCCTATGTGCCAAGTTAGGAGCTGTGGTGCTTTAGCTTCTTTATCATCCGAGAAGAAAGAGTAGTGGACTCAAACAAATGCCTATGGCCCTAAACCTGAGCTAGGACTTGAAATGGGGTTTGTCTCTGAAGACCTTGTTCTTTCAGCGACTCCTGGATTTTCCCTTCTAAAGCCAAGATGGCTGGGTCTAGATCAGGGTCTCAATCATGATCTGAGAGATGAACTCATAAAACTAGAAGTCCAGATGCAGAGTGGAATTGGGGATGAAAGAATCCAGAGGAATGCAGGCTGGAATTGCCCTCGAGAGACTAGTCCAACCCAAATAGTGCAGGTGAGGTGCCTGAGGCCCAGAAAGGGGAAGGGGTTTCCCTAAGGCCATTCAGCTGCTTGCTGAGAGATGGGGTGGTAATTGAGGGCTCAGAGACTGTTTGCTTACTCCATGAAACTCCACCCTGTACAACCCTGAGGGGTAAGGAAAGTTGACTGGCAACCGCTACCTGCTCACGCTTGAATCTCAGCTTGTGCCAGTCCTGGGTGGGTGGTCTTGGGTGACCCTGTCAATTGGCAGTGAAGAAAGGATTTAAGGCTGGAGTCCTGGCTGGAAATAGAGGCTCCCATGGCAGCCTTTGGGCAACTGCTCCCTCTCCTGGGTGATGTAAGTCATTCCCTGGGGTTGGGGCCACCAGGCTATTTCTGGAAGTTGGGATGAGGCATAGTTCCTGGCAACATAGATGCAGCTGAGTTGATAGTGGGGTGATGGTGAAAGGTGATGTTGTCACTGGCAGGAGGAAAGCAAGACCCCACTTAGGAGCTGATCAGTAGCCTGAAGCTGGACTTGCAGCATCTTTGAAGTGCCTCTAAACCACTGTCATTCCTAAGTGCTTACCTCCGGAACTGCTCTTCCAGATCAGTTGACTGCGGTGTCACCAAACTTGTTGCCCCAGATTCTGACTGTGTGGGATGTCACAGGTGGCATGTGGCCTTGAGGACTCCACCCAAGCCCTGTCTTTATTATTATTTTTTATTTTTTTGGCAGAACCAGGGATTGAACTCAGGCTCTTGCCCTTGTCAGGCAAGTGCTTATTCCACTGAGCCATCTCCCTGGCAATGCCCTGTCTTTAATTGCCCACCTAAGTCCATTTCCAAGCTTGAAATGTTTCTGCAAGAAGATATCATTGGTCCTGTGAAATTCTTGCTTTGTAAGTCTCTCAAAGACATTTCACAGATTATTTTGGCACTTCTGGACCTGTGGCCCTTCATCTACAAAGCTCCCTGAAAGCCCCTTCCTACAGCTTCTCAGTCATCCCTCACCCATTCCGGTTGCTCAAAGAGCTCCTTAGGCACCAGTAATCAATTTATAAGTCTCCCACAGACCTTTTACAGGGATAGTAAATCCATTTGGACTTCCTTACTGATCCTCAATGTTCCCAAGTGCCTATGGCCCATCAAAAACTCTACCTTTTATAGATTTCTCTCAGTCCTTCCAGACACTAGGCCCTTCTTAGAAACTTACAACCTGTCCAATCGCTCTATAAATATTCTCCTAGCTACACACAGCGCATTAAGCTTCCCTCAGACTGTGGCTCACAAACTCATCCTGACCCCAATCTGCTCGAGGCGCGGGTCCACGTGGCTCCTTGCTAGGTTTGTTCCACGGGTTCTAGAGGTTAACTAACCGTCTGTCTTTCGCCCGGATCTGCCGCCCTTGTGAGACTTACTGAGCCCTTCTGCGATTCCCTAGTAGGCCTTGGGATTTGACTCAGTTTACTTTTCATCTCAGAAGCGCCGTCAGAGGGCAGCAGCTACCATTTGTCTGGGCAACTACAGGTCCCAGAAGCACCCGCTCCGAGCTGCGCATAATGCGTCCGGATGTTTTGTGAAGGGAGTGCAAGTGTATCGAGCTTTGCATCTTAGATGACATAGACCAAAAGAGGTTTAACGTTACCGTCTGCCTTTGTGTCCGCGGGAAATTGGAGTCAAGAGCAGACCGATCAGACAGGACTTTTTAAACTTTCAGAGGGAGCAGGACAACTAGTGTAAACACAAATTCAGATTAAAATGAAGTCCACAAACTCCATTTCCCACCATTCTCTAGACGAGGGTGAGGGTGCTTTCTGTCCAGTTCCAAGCGTTTCGGACGGTGCTGGGGCGAGGTGGTAGGGATGGGGGGGTGGGGGTGGAAGTGGACACAGAACTCTGTTTCCCAGAGCCCTTTGGGGCTGCTCTCCTTCCGGGTGTTAACTGATAAACGGGTCGACTCGTTTTGCACACAAACTTGAGAGGCTACTTGTAACCGGGTTTACTTATAGCCCTTCAGGATCATGTAATTTAAGAAGCTCAGGGATGCAAAAAACTGAGTGAGGGTTCAAAACAGAAATCTTTTCCCTATCTGACCTGCCTGATGCTACTGACATTGCTAGAAAAAGCTAGATTGTAGCCTAAGACTACAGAAAAACCACTGGGGACTGTGTTATTCAAACCTTTCGCAGGGATAGGCAGGTGTTTTTTCTTCTTGATAGGTGATTACCTGAAATTTAAATGTACTTGAACTTTCCCCCCCAGAATTCACTGATTGACTTGTGCTGATTCTTTGGACCAGGAGGCGAAGGGAGAGGCATGAAAACACTTTCTAGTCTACCCTGGGAACTTCTGTCAATCTTTCTCTCACACGCCCCCAAAGGTACTTATTGGACTCCACTTCCCACCAATCCTCTGAGTATAGTCTCACAAAGGGTCAGGATCCTTTCTCGACTGTTCCCAGCATGCTTTGGGCTGGTGGCAGATCCCGCCTCCTCTTTTAATGGGGAGCCGGTTTTGAACTCCATTTCCCAGATGAAACCAGGGCTTGCTGTAGCAACTACGTGGAAGCCTGGGGGTGTCGACTATATTTCCAGGCAGGGAATGCGGCTTCGAGTTGTATAGGGTAGGCGAAACGCGATGTCTAATCCACTTGCTGGCCTATTTCTGGAACTGCGATATACATTTGGGTTTTTGAGTACCACCCAGGACTCCATTTCCCGGCGTGCCTTGGAATCCGCTTTACACCTGCAATGCGGCGAGGGTGTGGCCACAACTGCATTTCCCAGCTTACCCCACGGCCCGAGATCTGGGAATTTAAGGACCCCCTTGCCCCATTTCCCGAAGTGCACCTGGTGTCGGGAGTTACAGAGTCAAAAAACTGAGCAAGTGGACTCTATTTCCCGGCATGCATGAAGGCCTACACAGCTCAGGAATGGAGTAGCTGTGATTCTATTTCTGATGCACACTTAGAAGCTTGTCGTTGCTGCAAAGAAATGATTGTGCGGATCTGACTCTTTTCCAAAGTGCCTCAGCATTCCCTGAGCCTCAGGGGTTTGCCTAGGCACAGTGAGCTCACGGATTACCTAGGACTCTCTTTCCCGACGTACAGCGCGAACCGTCATCTACTCTTAGGCCTTTGATGACTCCATTTCCCAGCGTGCCGCGCGGGCCTCTGTGCGGACCGAGGGCGGTGCCGACGCCAGGCGGACTGCATCTCCCGGCGTGCCCCGCGGCGGGCGCTGGGCCGGAGCTGGAGCCCGAGCGGCGCGGCCTGGAAGAGGCCGTAGCCCGGGGGAGGAGGAGGAGGAGGAGGCGGCGGCAGCGGCGGGTGCAGCCCAGGGAGCCCGAGCCCCTCGGCCTGGGCCTGCGCTCGGCGCCATGAGCGGCGGCGGGCCTTCGGGAAGTGGCCCTGGGGGCTCGGGCCGGGCGCGGACCAGCTCGTTCGCGGAGCCAGGCGGCGGAGGTGGCGGTGGCGGCGGCGGCCCTGGGGGCTCGGCCTCTGGCCCAGGCGGCACCGGTGGCGGAAAGGCGTCTGTCGGGGCTATGGGTGGGGGCGTGGGAGCCTCCAGTTCCGGGGGTGGCCCCAGCGGCAGCGGCGGAGGAGGCAGCGGCGGCCCCGGCGCGGGCACTAGCTTCCCGCCGCCCGGAGTGAAGCTGGGCCGTGAGTATGAGGGGTGCCCGGTTAGGGTGGTGATCTGGGCTTCCCAAGGACTTCAAACGTCTATCTGTACCTTTTATGTGCTCAGATAAGATCTCGATGTCATTGTGCCTGCCTAAAACTGGGATCTTGAGCTCTCCCCCTCCGAGGAAAAGGGGCTTGGAGTTACCATCTTTTGGAGTTTAGGATGAGAATTACTGACACCCAGAGAAACAGGGGTCACAGTTCTCAATTCTTTAAGTACTAAGGTCTTGGATCGCAGAGATCTAAAAACATAAATCTGACGTTGCCATTCATTAGCGAACAGGATCAGAGGTCATAGTCACTTGCAAATGGGGAATCTAGGATAATTGTCTCGTAAGAGAACAAGAATAAGATCACCGTCCCACCGCCCGGAGGTAAGATCCACCACAAAAAGGGGATCTGCATTTATTTTCCTTTAGAAAATGGGAATTTGAACGGTATATTTCTTACTGGTTGGGATTTGGGGTTACTATGCCACCAATGAACAGTGCCAGGTTGGAAACATGAGACCTGACATCATTACCAACCCAAAATATCTAGAGCTGTACCCCCAATGGTAGCCACTAGTAGTTACTTAGAAATAAGAACAGATAGAGTCAGTGTACTCTTCAAAACAAGTACATTGTTTTTATTCTTTAAAAGAAAAATAAGGCTTGGTGCGTTTTACAGCAAAACTGAAATGAAGGCTGGGTCACAACTCACTATGGATTTGAGGTTATGTCTCTTTGATCATTCTGGAGTATGCTGTCATTGGCTCTGGAAAAAAACAGCAATGTAGGATTACTTCCCTCCAAAAGAAGGTGTCTATGCCCCTCTATTCGGTTCAACCCTTTCCTAAAGGAAAGGGCCACTGTCTCCTGGGAATTTGAGCTACCCTTTAAATGCCTGAGGTTGGAATATCCCCCTTAGGACAGATCTGAGCTAACTCTCCTTACTTCTGGTGCTGTACTGGACCACACATAATGGTCAGCGCCTGATCTAATATATCTGGGGAGGGTAGCTATCCAAAATGGGGGTCAAGGGACTAGTTTCATACCACAAGAACATGTTCATTATTGTCACTAGGAGTCAGTGATGAAGTTACCAGTTCTACTAGTGAAGATTTAGAAGGCACTGTTCTCTAGGTTGATGAAAATGATCATTGCTTTCCTAAAAGTAGGAGTACCTCAGGGGCACTGTTCTTTAAGTGGAAGCTGTCAGGTTATGCTCTTCCTGTAGGAGGGGCCAGAGTGCAATGAGCCCACTACAGGTAAATTTAATACCTACACTTGATGGTGTCTCCCAGTATCAATATGGACCAGTGATTTGGTGCTTTCTAGAAATAGAAATTAGGAGTTGTCAATTTTTGTGCAGCAAAGAGGTTTCCTGAAGAAAAAGGGAGAAGGCACTAGGGATTTTCTCAGAGTGGGAAGGGACAAAGAAGCCCCAACAGAGATAGAGGCTGGCTGGAGAGGAAATGTCAGTGGATTGTGTGTCCCCTTTGTTCCCTAGGTGACAGCGGGAAGGTGACCACAGTGGTAGCCACTCTAGGACAAGGCCCAGAACGCTCTCAAGAAGTGGCTTACACAGACATCAAAGTGATTGGCAATGGCTCATTTGGGGTCGTGTACCAGGCACGGCTGGCAGAAACAAGGGAGCTGGTGGCCATCAAGAAGGTTCTTCAGGACAAGAGGTTCAAGGTAGCTTGGGAAAAATATTAATGTGCAGTTTTGGGGACTAGGCATGATGGTGAGAGCTCCCAGCAAGAGAGTGGGCTTCAGAGGAGACCTGAGCATGGGTCAGGGAAGGGGAAGGAAGGGAATGAATTGAGTGGAAGATCAAAAAAGTAGATTCCAGGAGAGTTGAGAGTTGATATTTAATGGACATTTGCTAATTTTAAGGGCTTGATAGGTGAGTTCTTATTTAATATACCTAAAGATTCCCTGAAGCTTGGTGGTATTGTTATTCCCATGTGAAATGAGCAGAAATAATATTTGTATGTAAAGTGCCCTCATCAAGAGACTAGAATTTAGCCTGATTCCCAAGCCATCCATCTTAGCCACCTGGATACATTTCTTCCTGGAGAAAGGAGATGGCATGGATGATGCTGGTAGCACTGATGGTAGCACTCTGCCTCAGGTCTTTTGGGCAGTGCAAGATGGGATTCAGCCCAGGCTTTGTCTACAAACTACTTTTGTTGGTGTAGAGCACTGTCCTTTCTGAGAGGAGTGCTTGCTTTTACTGGTGTACCTGTGAGCTATCAGAGGCTCAGGGAAACTAGATGAAGATGGTGGAGGAAGGATAACTGGTATTTGGAACCTAGACTACCCTGGATGTAGGGAAACTGAGGCTAGGTCAGGGCCTGGGTCTGGACAGTAAGGACTGTTGGGCGGGATGAACTCCAAGATGTCAGTCAGAAGTTGGTTAGGGTTGACTTATAAAGTGAGAAGGTCTGGGGGCAGGAAGCTCTGAGGCCCCAGGGAAGAATGTTCAGAGTGGCCTTCTGGGGAGAGGCTGTAACATAGCTCCAAAAAATTGAGAATCGTAAGCCTGGAGGCTCCGACTGAAGAGCCAGGCTGGAGTTCAAAGTCTGAGATGCCTCATGGGAGAGCAACAGTGAGTGTTGGGGGCCAGGGTGAACTGAATGGCCAGTACTGGGCGGTAGTTCATTGTGTCTTGTAGGGTGGAGCACCTTATCTGACCACTTCATCTGATTTCTCATGAGAAGCTGAGAACTGGCTTTATAAGTGAAGTGACTTGGCTTTTATTTTTGTGGCCAGCTCAGCCCACCCTGGGGGCGGGGCTGGTGCAGCATGTGGTGCTAGGGATCAAACCGCAGTCCCTTGCTCCTGATTTTTCTCAAGAAGGCACTTTAGACAACCTGCCAGCCACCTGACTTGGCTTTTAAATGTCAGTAATAAGTTGAAAACTTAGAAAGTGGGCTGTGTGTTCTGCAATTAGTGTGTAGGCCTCCAGTTGAGTGTGAGGGGTGGAGGTTTGCATTGAGTGGCTCCTGAAGGGCCTTGGTACTCTGATACGAAGGCAGCTGCCTTCTGTTGGCAGAAGTGGGAATGGGGCAGAGGTGAGTGCTGTATGGAGAGGAGGTAGAGAAAGTTGGTTGTATTGAGATTTTCTTCCTCTGTCCCTAAGAATCGAGAGCTGCAGATTATGCGTAAGCTAGACCACTGCAATATTGTGAGACTGCGGTACTTTTTCTACTCCAGTGGGGAGAAGGTGAGACATTGGGGTGCCCAGGGTGAGGGTGTGGTTTCACCATAACTCTACTCATTTTTCTGCCTGCCTTTCTTATGGGTCCAGGCTTTCCATTACTGTGTCTTGTACACCTTTCCTTTTCCCTTGCTCCCAATACCTCTCATCTCTCCTTTTTTTTGTCTTCAGAAAGATGAGCTTTACCTAAATCTGGTGCTGGAGTATGTGCCCGAGACAGTGTACCGGGTGGCCCGTCATTTCACAAAGGCCAAATTGACCATCCCCATCATCTATGTCAAGGTAGGCAGACAGGCTGCTCCTGAGTTGGTTCCTCACCTTTCAAGTTTATGTTGGTTTGGGGGGGGGGTCCATATTTCATGCCTTTGACAAAAAAGGGGTGAGCCGAGGCAAAGGCTGACTGAATCAGGAAGGCAGCTAGACAGGGCACTGAAGAAGCTGCAGGGTACCTGTTGAGATCCACACTGGGGCCCATTAATACTAGTGTTACTGGGTATATCTTCCTATGTCATCTGTAGGATCATTCCCCAATGTCTGGCACTGTGTTCTGAGTGTCACAGATCTTCAGGAGATACCTGAGTGAATAAATCAGTAAATGAGTGAAGCCCAGGAATGATGCAGGCTCAGACAAAGGCCGTAAGAGCTGCCGCATTGGGAGGTAGGGGGTGTGGGTTTGTTTGCTGGAGGCTGCCTGGGGCCCGGTTGCTCCTTATGCTGGCCTTAAACATTGTACTCCTGGGTAAGCTGACCTCACCTGGAAGGGGAGTACTCTGGTTGGGTGAAGCTGTACTGTGGCTGCTTGCACACTGGGTCCAGTGCTGAGAAATTCCAGAAGCACAGCTTACTTACCCTTGTCTTGCCCTCAAAGAGCTCTTATTTTGGTGGGGCTGACAGGCACTGTCCATGAAACTATGAAATTAAGGGTGGTGCTATTACACTTGAGGGAGCATAGGAAATCCTGGAAAAGACATCCTAACTCAGGCTGGTTTAGAGATGACAAGGAACAAAGAATGGTTTTGGGAGGAGACCAGGTGCACAGAGAAGTAATGGGATCTTGCTGAAGGGAACAGGGACAGAGAAGGAACCTTTTGTACATGGTGGAGAACAGGTGAACGGTTAATACATCTCAGAAATTGATCTTGACCCCAAGGAAGCAGAAGTAATCATAACTCAAAAGATCCCTGATCTTTTGGCATTTGGGGTTCTAGTCTGTAAGTGGGAGAGAGACAGCAGAATTGAGCTGGAGTGGGGGCTGGCTTGTGGGTGGTTTCGACTGTCGAGTGAAGGAGGCTGAGCTCTTCAAGAACCAATGGTTTTTGGTGAGGGGGATGCCGAGTGCCTGACTTCTCCAGCCTACTTTTATGACAAGGCCTTGCATTGTGTCTGTCTTACTCAGCAGGCTTCTGCCAAGGGGTGTGGTTGTAGCAGGAGTGGTTAAAATTTGGTCTGGGGACCAAACATCATTGCTAGAGGGCTTGTTGCAGATGCCCCACTCTGAAGTCACAAAATTAGAAACTGTTAATTTGGCAGGTATGATATAGTCTTAAGCTGCAGGAGGGTAGAAAGTTCAAGTCCAGCTGGGCTACTGATGACTGAGAAAAATCCTATCTCAAGATAAAAAAATAAAAATAGGGGTGGGGCTATACTGGATGTGAAGGTTCTGAGTTCAGTCTCCATTACTATGGTAAAACAAAATCCTTTTGAAGTTTAGGGATTATTGTTCTGTTTTAACAAGTTTTCCAAGCAGTGGTATGCACAGAGATCTGAGAACTGAAGATTATGGCCTGGGCCATAACAGTGGACCAGGGATGGTGTGCTTTGTGGGGAGACCTGGGCTAGAGTTCAGCTATCCCTTGCCTACCCCAGGTGTACATGTACCAACTCTTCCGGAGCTTGGCCTACATCCACTCCCAGGGTGTGTGTCACCGTGACATCAAACCCCAGAACCTGCTGGTGGACCCTGACACTGCTGTCCTCAAGCTCTGCGATTTTGGCAGGTGGGACTGACCTGGGCTTGCTGGGTGGCTAAAAGGGTATGGGGGACCTTAACCTTTGGCTGTTTACCCTTGCCCTTTTCTTCCCACAGTGCAAAGCAGTTGGTCCGGGGGGAGCCCAATGTTTCCTACATCTGCTCTCGCTACTACCGAGCCCCAGAGCTCATCTTCGGAGCCACCGATTATACCTCCTCCATCGGTCAGAAATATGGGAGGGTGATGCTGGGAATGGAAAGTCTTGGCAGGTTTTGAGCTCTTGCAGTGTGCTGTATTAGGCTTGATGATAAAAGCTTAACATCTGTTCTTTTACCCAGTCCTGACAAGCTTGGGAGGCTGATGCTGTTGCATGCTCCTTTTAGATAAGCAGCCTAAGGCTGGGAGCTGGGAAGCCACCTGCCTGTAGTTGCACTGCTGAGATGGGGCAGGGCTGGGATTTGAAAGTTTACCTGACTCCAGAGTCCATCCTAGCTCTGGAACCTCCTAGTCATTTCAGTTCTCAGTTGGAGGGGAGGGGCTGGCTGTGACCTTGGGGGAAACCAGCAGGCACAGCTTTGCTGCCATGAAGGTACCACCTATTCCTAGGACCTGTATGTCCTTCTGTTGTTGAGGATTGACAGTGCCACCTTCTAGGCAGGAGAGGGAAGGCGGAAATGAGGGTAAAAGGGTGTACGAAGGGACTGTGTGTTCCCTAGGTGTAAACTTGTATGGTGAGGGCCATGGCACTGACTAGGGAGGGGTGAAACTGCCAAGGCTAAAGCTCTTCTCATGAGTAAGAGGAAGGCTGGGAGGGAAGAAAGTTATTGTAGGATTATTTTTTACCTGGCAGAACCGGGGATTGAACTCAGGCCCTTGCGCTTGCCAGGGAGGCGCTTATTCCACTGAGCCATCTCCCCAGCCCCTATTCTAGGATTTGAGGCTTCACTTTCCTGGGGCAAAGGACATAGGTGCCTATTGGCACATTTGGGCCTTGTTTGTTCTCTGAGGGTAGAGGCAGAAAAGGGCTCATTGGGATCACTAAGCACAGACAGCAGAGGGCTGCACAGACATGTTGTCTCGGGAGTGTGACTAAGTTGGGCAGAACTGGAAGTTCAAGGTCCAATTCCAGTGTGTATGACCTTGGGCCAAATGTTTCCTTTCTGACCTGAGAAAATGGGGTACTTGCCACTTGAGGATGGCCGTGATAAACAGAAATGTTTGCAAAGGGTTGGGCTCAGTGGCCTGGCCTGTGTAGTCCTGAACATCTCTCATTCATTCTCCTTCAGATGTCTGGTCAGCGGGCTGTGTCCTGGCTGAGCTCCTCCTTGGCCAGCCCATCTTCCCTGGGGACAGTGGGGTAGACCAGCTGGTGGAGATCATCAAGGTGAGATTGGGGTCAGGGAGGGTAGGGATCAGGGTAAGGAAAAGGGGGCCTTGTTTCAGACCTCTCCCTCACTACACAGGTACTGGGAACACCAACCCGGGAACAAATCAGAGAGATGAATCCCAACTATACAGAGTTCAAGTTCCCCCAGATTAAAGCTCACCCCTGGACGAAGGTAGGTTAGGGATAGAGGGTAGTCCTTTGAAGGCTAACTGGGCTGAATACTTGGCTTCAGAATCACGGCTTGGGAGGGTTTAAAGTTAACCAAAGAGCAAGTCAGTAACACATTATATTTAAATTTATGGAATCTAGCTGGGTTTGGTGGTGCATGGCCTGTAATTCCAGGATTTGGGAGGCTGAGGCAAGAGGATTACTATGAGTTCAAGGCTAGCCTGGGCTACATAGAGTCCCTGTCTTAAAAAATAAACACCATGGGCTGGGGAGATGGCTCAGTAGAATAAGTGCTTACCTGGCAAGCGCAAGGGCCTGAGTTCAATCCCTGGATCCACCAAAAAAAAAAAAAAAAAAAAAAAAAACCACCATAAAAAGCCTTAAAGAATCTAAAAAATTTAGGACCCATAGGTAATCAGGATTTCATTTCTACGGCAGAGATGCTAAAATGCATAACAAAGCTCATATAATCATAGGACCTGGGCTGGCTGCCTGCCAGATACAAATTGACTTCCTCTCAGTGGTTGTGCCTCTGTTTCCTTATTTGGAAGGTGGGTCTGTGAGAGGCAGGCAGTTGTATTTGCCACTGGCAGTGAGTCACAAGATTGACACTGGGGCCCAGGGCATCTTTCACCCTGTGATCCTGTACTCCCCCGCCCAGGTGTTCAAATCTCGGACGCCACCTGAGGCCATCGCGCTCTGTTCCAGCCTGCTAGAGTACACTCCTTCCTCCAGACTCTCTCCACTAGAGGCCTGTGCCCACAGCTTCTTTGATGAACTCCGATGTCTTGGAACCCAGCTCCCCAACAACCGCCCACTTCCCCCACTCTTCAACTTCAGTCCTGGTGGTGAGAGTGATAGAAGTAGGGAGCCAAGCCCGGTATAAAACAGGTGGAGGGCTCAGGAAGCTGTTCTCCAGATTCAGCAGAACCATAGCTGCCTCAGCAATGCTTTGCAACCTTGTGCTAGGTTCTCTCTGGTCTACCTAACCATGGCTAAAGTGTCTGTAACCTGCCCTCGCCCATAGCTGGGTCCTTGCTAGGCACCGGTCCTCATCCTCACCGGGTTTCCAGATGCCCTGACTTCTCCCTGACTGGACGTGTCCATTCTTGTCTGTAGAACTCTCCATCCAGCCGTCTCTCAACGCCATTCTCATCCCTCCTCACTTGAGGTCCCCAGCAGGCACTACTCCACTCACTCCGTCCTCGCAAGGTAAGTTGTAGGGCCAACTTACCTTGCTCAGGGTTGAAGAGCACTTCTGAACTAAATTATATTTTATGGCATGTCAGTGACTACCTTCACATTCACAGGGCATGGTTGCCAACATTTGTGTTTAAATGCTAACTGGAAAACCAGAGAAATGTGTTTGGTGTGAACAAAAAGTTGAATTTTCTGACCATATTTAAAACTGGACCACTTTGGGTAAAAACCCAGATTTTGTTTGCTCTTGGTGAAGAAAGTCCAATTTGGCAGCAGTGGGCCTGCCTTTCTTCCTGATTGCAGTTGGCAATGGGCTCGCTGCAGCTCCTTCCTCTCATATGGAGCCTGGTTCCCTGGTGTGAGGCACTTGTCAAGCTGGCTGTTGGGCATTTGAGTTTGCAACCCTGGACCTAAAAAGTGACAGCTTTTAACTTTTAATCTTACTGCTCTGCATCGGGTGCAGGGGGATCTGAAAGGCAAAGGCTAACTGTCTGCTGCTTTCCTCCTCTTCAGCTTTAACTGAGACTCAGACCGGCTCAGACTGGCAGGCGCCTGATGCCACATCTACCCTCACTAACTCTTCCTGAGGACCCCGCCAACTACTCTCCCATGTCTATCTGGGAGCTCTACTAAGTGGGGATGGGAAGGGGGAGGCATAGCCCATCAGACTTTTATCCTGGCTGGGCCCTAGACTAGAGGGCAGAGGTAAATGAGTCCCTACCCCTCCTCTAGTCCCTCCGTTACCAGCCTGACTCCTATGATGGGCTTTTTAAGAGGATTTTAACTGGTTGTGGGGAGGGAAGATAGGGAAGGAAGGATGGGGTTGGGGGCATAGGAACTCCTACCCCTTTTGCCCCCTTGGATTCCCCAGCCTCCGTTTCCTCCAAACCCCCTCTCCCATCCTTTGACCCTTGTAAATAGAATCAGCCCGCTCCATCTTTTCCCTTCCCTGGTCCCCAGGTGTAAATAGATTGTTATAATTTTTTTCTTAAAGAAAACGTTCATTCACACCATCCAACCTGGCCCTGCCCACTCCTACAGCTGTATCTCCACTCCTGTCCTCTGCTCCCAAGGCCTTCTCTGCTCCCTGCCCTGAAGGGCCTGGGACATGGGGAGAACTCCTGATGTCTTAAGTTTCCACAGTAAGGTTTGCCTGTGTACAGACCTCCGTTCAATAAATTATTGGCATGAAAACTTACTTCCTGTCTGGCTACCTGTCTCCAGTAAGGTGAGGAGGTGCCTGGAGGGCTCTTTAGGGTCAGGAATGGACTGGATCTTAGGTGGGGAGATACTAGGGAGCCTGAGTTTTGGTCCTGATTCAGGTGCTTAACTCTTACATACCCCTCTGCATGTGGAGTTACGAGCTTTTCTGCTATAGAGGCCTGTCCTATGACCCAACATAAATTATCTGCTCAGGGAGGGAGGGATTAGGATCCTCAGTGACCAGTAACAGAACTGGACATTTCTTGAAGGAGTGAAGGCCACAGAACTTATGTTGCAGAGTTAAACTTGAACAAAAGGCTGTCTCAGTCCAGGCTATTGGCTGCTATGGGACCAGGGAGACACTGAATGATAAGGAGCTACTTGGGCAAAAATTTAAAACTTATCTGCCTATAGACTCTGGGGTGGGGTGGGGCTACAGGGACACTGGATAGGGTAGGACCCTAGAAGATTCTCAGGGCTTCATTTCAGAGTGTTAAGCAGAACAGCCATTTGCTTTGGCTCTTAGGGGTGTTGGGTACTGACAACTCTGAAAGCTAGAGTTTGGCTTTTCCCCCTCACTTAAAATGCTAGGACCAGATGGTAGGAGCTATAAGCAGAAGAAAATGGTACCTCTTCCACATGGTGCCAAGCAATAAGCCCGGGCAGGAGGCTGCAAAAGGGAAGGGAAAGGGAGCGTTGGGAGGAGCAACTGCATGTCCTCTGCTTGGATTTCACCTGAGACAGGTCACAGGAGTGCCAGGACTGGGCCCCAAACTGCCTCTGGACATCTATATACTGCCCAGAACAGACTGTCCCTTTCTTGCTCAGTACTGGCCTGAATCTCACCTTGATTGTAAAGTGGATGTGTAGAGTACATTGATTACCCAAGGGGAAAAGGGGCTGGTTTGGGCAAGCCTTGGGTTCTTGGGGACCCTTCCTCCTCAGTGGTTGACTATATTGGGGGTTGCACATCCTTCACCTCTACCGCCACAGCCCCTGCCCAGCTCTATTCCTGTGGTCTTTCTCCTAGAACTCTGCCAGCCCTCTACCCATACCACTCTGATCCCGGGAAGATCTGACATCCTGTTATGACACCTCCCCACCCTGCAACATTGCCTTGAACTACTTAGTCCAACTCCCCATACCTAGGCTTCAATCCTGGGCGACTGCCAACCCCAGTAGCATTCTGACTCATCTGCCTAAGCACCTACTGCACAGAGGTCTTGGGAAGCCTGCCCCACTGACTGCATTGGCAAAGGGAAAGACATCCCAGACATTCTTGGAAAAAAATGGGGATCCTTCCCTGCTAAGACCTTTGATCTTTTAAGTCCCCTCAAATCCTAACTTCTCTGTGACCCTGGTTTACTTTTCTTCTAATTACAGTGAGTCCAGATTCCAGCTTTTTACATGGGGTTTTGTGTCTCAATCATTTAGCATAATAAACATGGGCTTAGAACAGTCTGGGTTCACATCTTCCAATGCCTGTGCAAGTTGCCATCCTTAGTTTTTTTTTTTTTAATCCATACAAGAGGGATGAGACAGATCTAATTCACAACCCTTGGGATCATAGTAACACATATAGTGCTAAGGGCAGTACCTGTCATGGCCATGTGGTCAAATGTTCAGTTACTGTAGTTTCAAGATGGGTCTTCAAATACACTAGAACTCACTATCCTCCTGTAGTGCTGCCTGCCTGAAATGTTTTTTCTCTAGCAGATTCCTACTTTTTCTTCAGGGACTACCTTTTCCTTTTGAAAGTCTTTTCATAACTGTTCTCCTGTGCAGGTTTGTTCTCTACCCTGGGACCCCAGTGTCCCTGCATATCCCCATCATAACCAAGTAGTCCTTAGGCCTGACTCAGTTCTGGCCTCCAGCATTGCCCAGCACTCAGGAGACCTTTGGACACAGGCTGAATGAACCAATGAGCCATACCTGGAGAACCATCCACCTTAGGTGTGTGTGCGTGCGTGTGCGTGCACATGCTCCTGCTAGCACACTTCCTGAGGGCACAGCCTGTGTCTGGCTCATTCCTGGATCTTTGGCATGTCTAAGCTCAGTACCTACAGATTTTCTTTCACATTGTCAAAACTGAGATGAAGCCGAGATAAGTGCCTTTCTCTACCAGGAAGAAACACGGCCCAGGTACCTAAAATCCAGGAAAGGATAGGGTTGGGGGACAAGCAGAGAATGCTGAGAGGTATATGCAATGACCAGCATAGACCTGGAACATGGTCCATGTTCAGTTTACCTGATATTGTTGAGCACAAGGGTGATGCCAAAAGCCTTGGCAGTCCCACTTTGCAATACAGCAAGGTGACTTGGGACAGATCACAAAGGATCTTAAGAGCTTCAGTTTCACCTTAGGAAGAGAAAGGTGATGTAGGAAACCTGGCAGGGCTGTTCTGAGGAATCACTGGGTACAAGGATCTCATGGTAAATGCCAGATTGGCTTGTCAAAAGGGTGGTCCTTTTTTTTTTTTTCCCCCCAGAGGTGCCCATACTCACTGTTGCAACTAAACCCTTTTATTGTTGTTCTTTGTCACACGAAGGCTGTATCTAACTGCAACAGCCCACTTGCTTCACTGGCCCCTAGTGCAGCCTGGCACAGCTGCAGTGTGTCTTCAAGTGCCAGGGGCTGGGATGTCTCAATGATGGCGATGGTCTCCCCGAGCTCTGTGCACATGATAGTCTGCTGTGGCTCAGGGGCTGGGGGTGGGGCAGGAGAAGGTGATCTAGGAGGCTGTAGTGTCAGAGACCGGGCTCGGGCATGGACCCGCTGATGGAGCCGTAGGCCTGCCATGGCCCGGAACCAGCGGCCACAGGTCCCACAATAGTAGGGGCTCTTGTTGTAGAGACCAGTGATGGGGAGTCGGGGTGCACGGGCGAAGGCGACTGGCCGCAGGTGCAGCCGCCGGTGCTGCTGCAGATTGGAGCTCTGTGTAAAGCGCTTGCCACAATCCAGGCACTGATAGGGACGCACACCTGTGTGGGTCAGCTGGTGGCGGCTGAGGTTGGCTAAAGAAGCAAATGTCTTGCCACAAGAATGGCACTGGAAAGGTCTTTCACCTGTGTGTGTCCGCAAGTGGTTGCGTACATGGACCAGCTTCTTGAAGCCCTTGCCACAAACCCCACAACGGTGCCGCCGTTCAGGGGGCCCATGTACTGCACGCCGGTGTCGGGAAAGCCGAGAGGCTGAGGCAAAAGACTTGGGGCACTGTGGGCAGGGCAGCTGGGCAGGTGGGGCAGGGGGTGGAGTCGGGGGCTCTGGCTCTGTTGGAGCTGGGGAGATTGTTGTTGCTGTAGCTGGAGCCCCACTTTTCCCAGCATGCGTGCGACGATGGTACAGGAACTTGGTCATATTGCTGAATGTCTTGCCACAACGACAGCGATGCAGTGGGTTGGCAGTGTGAGCCCGACGGTGGGCCACCAACGTGAGTTCTGTGCCAAAGCCCCGTCCACAGTCCACACAAAGGTAGCGAGCTTCTCCTCGGTGCAGCCGCAGGTGCTGTTCAAGAGAGGCTGCCTTCTTGAAGACCTTGGAGCAAGCTGTACATTCATGTGTGCCACCCACATGGGCCCGCCCATGTGCCAGCAGCCGGTTTGCTGAGCTGAAGCTGCGCTGACACTGGGTGCAGTGGAAGAGGTGGGCAGCTGATGCTGATCCTCGAGAGACTCTTCGGTGTCTCTGGCGAGCTCCTACAGAGTCATAGTGCTGGGAACAATCACTGTGGCTCTGGGCTCTACCAGCTGTGGACGTGTTACCTCCCATAGTGTCATCAGCAAAGTCCAGAGCTCCCTCCTCGTCTTCCTCCTCTTCATCTTCCTCCTCATCCTCTTCATCGTCTTCCTCCTTCTCCTCTAACCCATTATGCTCTTCTTTCTCCAGGGAGTCAAAGTGAGTGCCCTGATGTTCCAAGAATTCCTCTGGGGTGGCACAGAGGGTGGCACACTCAGGACATTCATAGGGCTCCATCTTGACTTCAGGAGGTGGAGGGGGTGGTGTTGGGGGAGGCAATGGAGGTGGCACTGATGACTCGGCTACTGTAGCAGAAAGGTGCTGAGCTTTGCGATGAGCCACCCACAACTCGGGGGAGGGGAAGAGCTCCTCACAATCCCCACACTGGTACTGAATCTGGCTTGCAGACTCCCGGAGGTGAGCATCCTGGTGGGCCAGGAGCTCACTGGGAGACAGGATGAGCTGGCTGCATTCACCACACTGGAAAGGTCCCTCCTCGGTGTCTGCCACTAGCTCTGGTTCTAGGCTGGCATTCTGTGTGGTCAGTGCCTCCTCCTCTGACACAGTGGGTACATGCTGTTCTTGGTGTGAAAGGACTTCCTCTAGTGTGTTATACAGGCTTCCACACTCAGAACACATGAATTGGTGGTGCTGGAAGAAGAGGGATGAGGCAAGGGCCTCCCCAGGTGTCATTTCCATCACTTCTGTTGCTATCTCTGCCATCTCCCCCGACATAGATGACATGGATATAGGCATCTCCACTGTCCCTGGTGACTGTGCGGGCAGCTCAGCTACCTCAGCCACAACCTCTGCCATTGTGGGGAAGCCAGTGCCTGGAGAAGGAGGGGCAGGAGCCAGTGACATACCAGGAAGCCAAGAGACAGAAGTGTGTCAGGATTTCCCTTGCTCATCCCATTACTCACCGGCCTCTTATCAATGGACAAATCTTAATCCAATGTTTAGGTCTCAGTCTTCAATGATCCTGTGCTTCTGAGCCTACTGCTGCCCATACCAGCCAGGCATCTGTAGAAGAGAAAACACTCCTCAGTCTGGCCTGGTATGCTACCCTGTCTCTGAGGCCCAGTCACACACTTTCTATAAACACACCACATCTTTTCCAGCCTCCTCGCCTTTGTCTGGTAGTTTCCTCATTTTGCAACATCTTCCTTCCTTTACATAGGCAGAGATGCTGCAAAACATTTACTAGCAACAGGCCCTGAAGCCAGATTTCTCTCAGCTTGATTCTGAACTCCATTGCTTACACCCTTTTCCCTCTCAAGAGTGTTTTCTCACCTGTAAAATAGAATTAAAGTAGTACTCACTACAATCCACTGACTTCATAAAGGCTAGCTATAAATTTCACTTCAAGTTTCCTAAAAAGGTTGTTTTGATCTTAAGTCTTCGATGATATTTTCTCTGCTAAGAAAACTCCCTTTCTGGCAAGCTTCTACCCCACATCTCCTTTAAGAAAACTTCTGGGAACTTCTTCATATCCTCAGGGTAAGGCCACACCTGCCTCCTTGGGGTTCCTATGATATTGTCCACTTCCTCTATCGTAACAAATATGAGACTAACACTCTGAGTTCTTTACTGGACTGAGAGCTTGTCGGCAGGGTTGGTCTTGATTCATTGTGGAAGTACCAGTCACCAACAAAACTACAGACCAGGGACAGGTACTTTAACTTTCAAAATTACCCCTATGTATCCCATATTCTCTTCTTGTGTGGGCTCACTGCAACCCAGGCCCCCTCACACAATTGGGGCTCATAAGTCTATTCATTAAATGACCCCTTCCTCCAGAATTTTTTTTTTTTTTTTTTGAGACAGAGTCTCACTATGCAGTTCAGGCTGGCCTTGAGTTCCCTTTGTTGCCCAGGTTGACCTCAGACTCACAGTGATCCTCCTGCCTCAGCCTCCTGGGCACAGAGATTACAAGCGTGTGCCACCATGCCTGGCTCAGAATTTTTTCTTTCTTTTCTTCTTCTCTCTCATTTCACTGTGAATTCCCACAATACATAGTACCGAACAGGCCTTGTTTTCTGGTGGTGCTCAATAAGTAATCTTGAATAAACAATAGACCTAAACTTTCCTTATCAACGCAGTCCAAATCCTTCACTAATTTTTGAGTTCTAGGATCCTCACAAAACAGTCATTCTTTAAAGGATCTTGAAAACAATCAACAGGGAGAAGAGTTTGGCAGTCCCTCTTGGAACAGAGAACTTCCCTTGGGTTAGGCCCGGAGTTTGCTAAGAGACTTGTATGAAGAAGTCACCCAACAAATGTCTCCCCAGAAGGTGGCCCTGAAACTTGCGCCTTTCTTGTTTACACTCTTAATTAATCTTGGATTGTGAACTACTAGGGGGAAGAAAGGGGTGGGGTGGGGGTCATATAGTTAGTTCTGAAGTCCTACCAGGAAAGAACCCACCAGGGCCTGAAAGTTCAACTTTTCTGCTACACATCCCTTTTCTGCCGAACTCGTCTCCTCGGCGTCCCCCTCACCCCGCCCCCAAGTACCTGTAGGGGGTGGGTAGGAGCCAAGCTTAGGGTACTGCACACCGCAGGAGGGCAACACAGGAAAGAGCGCTCTCCTCCACCCGGCTTAGCTCCCGCCCTAGCACAGGCCCCGTGGTTCTTCAACCCCTGGGGTCCTCTTCTTTGTCCCTCTACCCTCTCCGTATGCCCAGCGCTCTGTTGCCCGCCCGCCCTGCTGTGCCCTCACCCATTTCTCTTGCCTTAACAGATCCGGCAGCTCTTGACACAGACCCTCCGCTCCGGGCGTGCGAGACCCCTCACTATCCACACCTCCCATTGGGCGGCGCCCTTACACGTGGCGACCAATCAGAGCCAGCAGCGCAGGGCACGCGCCTTTGCGCCTGCGTGTTGATTCTTAGGCGGGTCTCCCGCGAGTTTCTCCACTCACACATCCGCGCCCTGTGGGCGGGGTCCCCGCACCGAGAAGCGTCTGCGCAGTTCTCTCGGGCCGCTCCTTTCCTGCTGAGAGTTACGAAGTTCCCTGGCAGGGCTTAGAGAGAAGTGCACACAGACAGCGAGGGTCGTCGGTAGAGGGAACTGGCTGGCAGAAGATTTTGACAGGTGTCATTTCATAGTTGAAGAGACTGTGTCAGAGAACACAGCTTTGAAGTCAGTCAAACTTGAAGTACTTAGGCTCTGTGGGCCTTAAGTTTTGCTCATCTGTAAAGTGGGCTTTGACTCATATCCAACTCAGAGGCTGCTGAAGGGATTGGATGATGCCACCCGGAAAAACACTCAGGTGGGGCCTCAAACATACAAAGTGACCCCATCCAACATGGACACAGTCCTAATGAGTTTGTAAAATCGCTGCCCCTTTCCTCTCTTTATTTAATGATAGTCACTTCCAAGGCGCCCACTGTGTACTTAGTTCGGGACTATGTTTTCACAGGGGATCATTACCATCCATTTCGCAGGTGGAGAAACTGAGAACCAGAGAAGGGAAGAGATTCTTCCGAGCCACAGCTGCAGCGAGCAGAGGCTGTACTGAGCCAAGGCCAAGCAGGACGTAGGACTCCTTCCTCCCCAGGGGAGACAATTCCGGGAGTGGGAACCAACCAGTCTGCAAGACTTGTGTCAGGCACGTGCTAGCCCTGACCTTGAGTCACCTAAGCGGGTGTCTGGCGACCGACTGTCACGCCCAAAGCCCTGCGGCTGGGGGCGAAGTCACCGCAGCCTGGACAGACCTGCTCTCAGTGCAGGTTAGGGAGAGGGCATTTGAGTGACTCCCTAATGCTACAGGGTAGAAACGTGCATATCGGGATGGCGGGGTCTATTGTGATTTAGAAGGAAGTTATTCAGTTCCAAAGGAATCCTGATCTCTATCAGAAGAAATTTATAGAGGGGGTGTGAGTCGGATGTGTGCTTTTCGGGATAAAAGTGTGTTTCCAAACAATCATGAGACAGAAAGTTGAGATGTAGGTTCCTGGTTGCCATTACGAATGGGAAACAGTGCTGCAGGAAGATCCAGGTACTGATTCTACAGTGGCCTGGACCTTACTGGAAGCCGATGAAGTCTTGAACTCTGGACCTTGCGCTTGCCAGGCAGGCGCTTATTCTACTGAACCATTCCCCGCTGTAGTCATAATTGTAGACCTTTGCCACAGGAAGCTAAGACAGTGATAATGTGGGTGTCTTGGTCGTAATCAAGAGGGGGCTGTCGTTTATGAGTATTTCCACAGGTCGTGATGTGAGGCAACCCGGGACCCGGTGTTTCGAGCCACCTGCGGGACGAGAGATACCGGGGAGGTTCTCGCATTGCGCAAGCGCAGCACCGACCAGCCGGGAAGCTTCGGTTGGGGGGCGGGCCCGGAGGCTCCGGTGGGTGGGGCTTGTGGGTCTCGTTCTGCGCTTGCGTGTAAGGGGCGTGGCACTCGCACCTGCGCGAGTTGGGGGAAGAAGGAGGAGCGAGGTGACGCAGGCGTAATAATAGAGAAGGTGCCAGAAAGATCCAAAACAAGTGGCTGCGGCTGTCGCCCAGGAGTCATCCGACGCCGGAATTCGGTAAGGGAATCCTAAGAGGCCTAAGGGATACCGGTGGCGGGCAGACGAAACCACTCCGGCGCTTGAGAGATAAGAGTTGGGATCATCCTTTATTAGGCGAGGTTTGGACTCGGACAGTATAACCTGTGTAAAGAAAAGGGCTGCTGCCTCGGTCTGTCCGGTGATAGGGGGCAGAGGGTCACTTTTGGAAGGTACCATTTGGGTAGAGCGGAGGGCCTGAGTAGAAAATACTGGTGATCTGAGGCAAGGGCCACATCCGGACATTTACTACCTAAAGGTACAGTGTGCCCCGGTCGAAGTGCCTTGGAATGGGCTACAGTTCTTGTTTGAGCCCGAGTCACTTGGGTCGTCCGGGAAGCTAGTTTGGAACGTACCACCTGGGGAGGGGACTTTGTGCTCAGCTGGCTGGACTGGTGCGAGAACCCTCAGGGTCTGGCGTCCGGACCTGTTACTAGGGGACCTTGGGCTATACCATTCCCATTTGGGGAAGAGGGAGACTGAGGCGCTTGTGGTTTGTTGGTGGGCTGCCCGACCTGGCCGGGGTGGGGCTACACGCTCTGGCCTGCGTGGAGTTCTGACTGCTTCGTCTCTGACCGCTGCCTCCTCCCCGCCGTGTGGGTTCTAGGGCCTGGTTCAGAGCTTGTTCCACATCTCTCCCCCGGGAATGGCGCTGTCTGGGTCGACCCCGGCCCCGAGCTGGGAGGAGGATGAGTGCTTGGACTACTATGGCATGCTGTCGCTTCACCGTATGTTCGAGGTGGTGGGCGGGCAGCTGACCGAATGCGAGCTGGAGCTTCTGGCCTTCCTACTGGACGAGGCTCCCGGCGCAGCTGGCGGCCTGGCCCGCGCCCGCAGCGGCCTGGAGCTGTTACTGGAGCTGGAGCGCCGCGGGCAGTGCGACGAGAGCAACCTTCGGCTGCTGGGCCAACTCCTGCGGGTGCTGGCCCGCCATGACCTGCTGCCGCACCTGGCGCGCAAACGGCGCCGGCCTGGTAAGGTTGAATGCGAGGGTGCCAAACTTCCTGTGGGGAGGTCTGGTCCTGCTGGGTCCCTGTGGTACCCTGATAATGTCTCATTCCATTCCCTAGTCACACAGTATTAATGAGAAACAAAAGAGGGAGGAGGCTTGGTTTAAGGAGGAGCATGAGCTTGTGGAATTTGACCACATCAATGATAATGACGACCACTGTTTATGGAAGGCTTGTACATGCCAGGCACAGCTGTAAGTCCTTCACATGAACTGTCATCTTGTATCCTTTGAATAGTCCCATGAGGAAATACTGTTGTTGTCTTTACTGTATGAGGAAAACAACAGGTTCAGAAAGTTAAGCAGCTTGCCACATATAAGACTAGACTCCTGCACACTGAGCATAGAGGATATAAGGTCCTGGGGCTTACCTTTAGCTGGTGTATCAGAATACAAAGATGAATAAATATATAATTATTCTTTACAGAAATATATGGTTACAAAAAGACTAAAACAAGGTAACAATGGATAGAGAGAGTGGGAAGTACCTCAAGTGAAGGGGGACACCTTAGGCTTTTTTCAGAAAGTGAAGACCTTTCTGAGATGACATTTGAAGGGAAACTGTACTGCCAGCCATGCACAGATCTCTGAGGAGAAGTTCCCTAGGCAAAGGGAAAGGCAAGCATCCAAGCTCTGATGTGGGAATGAACTTGATATCATGAGAAGCCAATGTGGCAGGATAGAAGGGCACCTAAGCAAGAGTGGAGAGATAGGCAAGAGGATAACAACACCAAGGGGCTTACAGGTAGCATAGATAGTGTGAGAGCTAGGATTCAAATCTAGCTGTCTCCAGCATTGAGGCCCTTGGCTTGAGAGGGAAGGACAGCAGTGAGACAGGTGGGAAGTTGAGAGGACTACAGACTGCCAGAAGACCTGTATCTTCATAGGTTGTCAGACTCTCGGTTGGTTACTGGAGGCAGGATAACTAGGTTGGAGAGGTGGGGGTTAAGGTTTTCATATCCCAGAGTAGGCCATGAGATTTGGATAAACACACACCTCTAGAAGAGATAATGGCATTTGAGGAAAAATATGCCTGAGGGTCAGATTCTAGGAGAAAGACTGGGGAATCTACAGAGACCTACTTACTTCTCAGGGGCCTCAAGGTGATCTAGGGGTAAGGGGCCATTGCAGAGGTCTTGATCATGATTGCTTTCAGAGTAACTTGGTAGTTGAGCTGCTTGTCGACATGGGCTGAATACCTTAGAATGAGATGAGTATCTCTGTCTAGGGAAGCACCTGAGCACCCTATGAGCAGATAGAGTTTGACCTCTGGGGGAATTAGGCACCAGGTGGTCCAGGCATTCTTCCAAGGATAGAGTTAAAAACTGCACTTTATTTGTGTTCCCTTCTGCCAGTGTCCCCTGAGCGCTACAACTATGGCACCTCCAGTTCTTCTTCTAAAAGGACAGAGGGCAGCTGTCAGCGCCGTCGTCAGTCCAGCACTTCTTCCAGCACTTCTTCAGATTCTCAGCAGGGCCAGTGGGATGCAGGTGCGTCTGCTGGGTGGGCACGGGGGCAGTGTGCCTCTTTCTTTTCAACTGATAAACCTTTGTATCTGGCCCACCAAAGAAGTGGCATGAGAGACTTTGCATCTCATTTTCAGTGTGTCTATGTTTATTTATTTATTTTTTTTGTCTTTTTTGAGACAGGGTCTCACTATGCAGTTCAGGCAGGCCTTAAGCTCACTTTGTAGCTCAGGCTGGTCTCGAACTCACAACAATCCTCCTGCCTCAGCCTCCCGAGTGCTGGGATTACAGGCATATGCCACCATGCCCGGCTGTGTCTATGTTTATTATTCTCTTGCTACAAGAGGAGGCTTGCTTGTATTGTGAAGCAGGATTGTTGTTTTCTATTTCATTAAAATGATACCATGCTAGGGACCAGGAATATAGCTCAGTGGCATAAGTGCCTCAGGCAAACAGGATCCTGAGTTGGATTCTTGGTACTTCGTGCACACACACACAATAAATAAATAGATGACACCATATTATTATAAATAAATAGATATTTGTTGTAGGTATCAGTTTGTACCTGATTGTCTTTGCTAGACCTGTTGCTGAGAGTTATTTGTGTTGAATGACTCTCAATTAGTATAATTGCCATGTCCCAATTAATTTATTGTCTCTTCTCCCTCCCCCAGTTTGTTAATATTATCATAAAGTTTCAAATATACATTGAAGTTAAACATATCCTTTTTTTTCAGAACCTGGGATTGAACTCAGGCCCTTGTACTTGCCAGGCAAGCACTTATTCTACTGAGCTATCTCCCTAGCCCCAAACATGTTCATGTAGATTAAGTGATTGTTAAAATTTTGCCATTTGGCTGAGTATGTGTATGTGTAATTCTGGGTTCTCTGTAAATTATAGGCAGTAGATTAACTCCTCATTAATAGGCATCACTTGAGAATATGGATATTGTATACCACTTCAAGATCATTATTTATACCTAAGAAAGTACTTATTTTTTGATACTGGAGGTTTACTTTCTTTGAGTCTCTTAAGCCTATCTCAGCTTTTAGGATGACTCATGATTGAGTTGCTATGTATGCAGTTATGTATCCTTAATCTCTCTACATATTTTTTTTTCAGTATATGTGCTGCTAAAGCAAGCACTCTCTCTATATTTTATAATTTATAACTTTTTCCCATTATTAGTACATGTTTGTAGTACATGTTGATTACATTCATCTTGGGGAGTTGATACATGAACATAACACATCGTCATTCTTTTTAATGTCCCTTTCCCTTCCCTCCTCAGTTTCAAACAATAGAGCAGAAACTTCTTCATAACTCAGACCTTTTCTGGAGGAGGTGAATGCGGGCGGTGCCCTCATGCGTACTAATAACAAGGAGCTGTGCATACTTGCACCTGCCCTTTTCCCTTTTTCTTTTTAGTAGGTTTTTGAGGCAGGGTCTTGAGATATAGTCCAGGCTGGTTTTGAACTCAGCTGTGTGGCCTAGACAGGCCTCAACGTCATGGTGATACTCCTGCCTCTGCCTCTTGAGTATTGTGAGTACAGGCATGCACCACCACACCCTCTTATCCCCTAAATTTCCTGTGGAGTGGAATTTAGGTTTGCAGGCTTGGTTAGACTCAGATTACACATTTTTTAAAAATTAAATTCAGTTTAATTAATTTATTTTTGCAGAACCAGGGATTGAACTCAGGCACTTGCCAGTGAAGTGCTTATTCCACTGAGCCATCTCCCTAGCCCCTTTAAATTTTTGTCTTTTTGAGACAGTGTCTCACTATGCAGTTCAGGCTGGCCTTAAGCTCACTTTGTAACTCAGGCTGGTCTCAAACTCACAACAATCCTACTGCCTCAGCCTCCCGAGTGCTGCGATTACAGGCATGTGCCACCACGCTTGGCTCCCCTTTAAATTTTAGAGTACACATTTTTTTTTAAGATTACACATTTCTGATCGATGCCATGTTCCTCAGTTTGGAGCATACTATAAGGTATGCAAGGTCTGGTTTTCCCTTTGTGAGTGGGGAAGTTTAATTACTTTGTGAAGGTGATATCTGCCATATTTGTTGTAGAAGGAATTGTTTATTTTTTGAAACAGGTTCTCAACTGCATAGTCCTTGTTGGCCTTGAGTATATTAGGTAGCCCCACTACCTAATAAACTCATTTAGATTAAGTGATTATTAACATTTTAACTTGAAAATAAAGTTCTTCTGCTGTGACCCTTTATAGGTTATCTCAGTTACTCTTCTCTCATTGCTGGGACAAATATCCAACACCCAAAATGAAGGAAGGAAAGGCTTATTTAGCTCACAGTCAGTGGAGGTTTCAGTCCATGCTCAGCTGGCTCCAAGGCGGAGTGGCCCATGCATGGCAGAGAGCTCAGGCTAGCAGCCTCTCTCCCTCCTTACAATGTAATGCGGGGCAGGGCAGCATCCACACCCACAGCAATCAATCAAAAACTCCAGAAGTTTTTGGATGAGGCTTTGGGAGGATATCTAGACACAAACCATACATAGGTATATACCACATCATACCTGGCAGTGGAGAGACAGTCCTTTCTTGTTAAGGTTAAACATTCCTTTTTTTTTTTTTTTTTTTTTTAATTGGCGGTACCAGGGATTGAACTCAGGACCCTGGGCTTGCAAGGCAAGCCCTTATTCTACTGAGCTATCTCCCTGGCCCAGGTTAAACATTCTGTGGCTAATATTTTGGGGCATTCTGATCCCCGGGAGCCATTTACATAGTGGGGTTGGCATCTGTTAGTTTTACCCTAAACCATCCAACATGTTGGTGGTTGCCAAAGAGTGATTTTACAATCCTTTTTTTTTTTTTAATTTTATTTTATTAAGAAACAAACAGCAGTGAGACAGTATCAGAACTGATTATTAGGACAGTTTCAATAATTAATACATTGTACATTGTTATCTTTAGTACAAGATGCAGACAGGATATCCTGTCCAAACACTATTAGTATAAGTCTTTCTTCTCATTGAATTAAGCAAAAGTAGCTGTATATCTATCCTAATTATTCTGCATATACAGATACAAAGTAGTCCTTCCTTTGTATCCCTTTTTTTGTTTAGTCCTGTCAGAAATGGGTATTCCATTGGCATCTAAATACTATAGGTGTGTGAATTCAGCAAAGCAATCCAACACAGTCCAGCAGTCCACAATAGTAGTGGGTTATCCACAGAAGTTGTTGACTTGAGCCCTTCACAGCTCAGCATATTAATATGGCTTTACTTTATATCTAGTCCTTTTCTTTTTTCCTACTTGTATTAAGTGGAATTCTTTCTTTTTTTTTTTTTTTTCCCCTGTGGACAGGGTCTACAGGGTCTCACTACATAGATCAGGCTCATAGTGATCCTCCTGTTTTCACCTTCCCAAGTGCTGGGATTACAGGTGCACATCCCTATGTCCAGTCTCAATCGCCATCTCAGCATGCCTGGGGGCGGGGCCAGCATGGTACCCTGGGGATTGAACCCTGGCTGCTGGGCTCTGCCTAAGCAGGCACTTTAGTCCACTGAGCTATCAGCACTAAGGTGGAATTCTTTTTTTTTTTTTTTGCGGAACCAGGGATTGAACTCAGGCCCTTGCACTTGGCAGGGAAGTGCTTATTCCACTTGAGCCTTTGGCCCAAGGTGGAATTCTTTTAAGAAACATTGTCACATTTTTAAAAATATCTCTATGGAGTCATTTTTTACCTTGTCATAGTCTATTATTTTTCCTGAAGTTCAAAGTGGTTAGACTCTGTCATTTTAGGATACGTGCTGCTGAAGTGAGCACACTATTTTCTCTTTCTGCCATGTTTCTCTGATTGCCTCCTCCTTTGTGGCACTGCAGGTATCTTAGGCTCAACTTGACCTTTCCCTTCTCCAAGCCTAGAATCAGCTGTTTTTTAAGAGCTTGGTTTCTTTTAGAGGCCATTGGGGTATTTAATGTGAGTGCTGAGTGGTCATATTGTTTCTTGGCTCTGTGAGCAGAGGTAGAGACTGCAGTTCAAACTGACCTTGAACTCACTTTGTAACCCAGACTGGCTTCGAACTCTAAACGATCCTCCTTCCTCAGCCTCCCAAGTGCTGGGATTACAGGCACGGCACGCACCACCACGCCTGGCTAACAGGATTTTTTTTTAATTCTAAAATCTTGGCTGTTAATTACATTGAGAAATGGGGTGAGGTTTTTTGCTTTTTACATCAATAATAAATTATGCAATAAGAATAGAATAGCATCAGAATTACACAGACTCCTACTGCTACTAAATGTATCTTCTCAAGGAAGTAGCAGATTTGTTTGTGGTCCTTGGTTTTGGTCATATCCCACTGAGTTTGCAGCCAGAATGTTTCTCCTTGTTACTTGAAAATAATTTTTTTCTGAGTATTCGTATTACCAATTATATATCCAGTTAGGCTTATACGTTTTGGCTTCTGTTTACTTTTAGGGTTTCTTTTAAATTTTTGAGCATTTAAAAGATACAGGACACAAAAGGTAAAACTGAAACATGAAAAAAAGATACTTTTAGGAATGTCAGAGCAGATCATGTAAGTAGTTTCATTCATTTTTGACCTGTCCTCACAGTGTTTTCTTTCTTCTCCTTTTTTTTTTTGGAGGCAGGGTCTTGCAGTGAGTTTAGGCTGCCCTGGAACTCAGAGATTCTCTTGCCTTAACCTCTAGATTCCTGGGATTACAGGCCTGTGTCACCACACAGGGATCCCAGTGTTTTATCTTGTAAAAATAACAAGTGTTTTACTTTCTCTCTTACTATGCAAAGTGTAACACATCCTGGAAGCTGCTCTATTGGACCTTTGCGTTATGCTCAGGTTTTCATGCTATATGTGATTCCTCAGTAGCTGTTTGTCATCCTTGTCTCCTGATGTGAGTGTGCAAAGACTTCATTGTATTTTATGACTAAGTCTCACCATGTAGTTTAGATCAGCCTTGAACTCTTTTTATGTAACCCAGGCTGGCCTTGAACTCACAATGATTCTTCTACCTCAGCCTTTCAAGGGCTGGGATTATAGGCATGCCCCATCATACCTGGTTAAAGGTTTCTTTAGACTTGGAGGAGTCAACTAAATGTTGGTGTGTGCTCTTCCAGGTGGTGATGTCAGTGGTAACCCCTTTTCTAGACAGAGCTATTCCAGTGGCCTTGAGTTCCTCCTGGACACCTACCTTGGCACTACATAGCATCCTAATCCTTAGTCTTACCATTTTTGTTTCTCCTCAGACACCCCTCCAACTAAGCGACAGCGGTGGAGTCGGGGCCGCCCTAGTGGTGGTGCCAGAAGGCGGCGGAGAGGGGCCCCACCTGCCTCCCAGCAGCAGCAGGAGCCAACCAGGCCTGCATCAGAAGGCAAAGTGACCTGTGGTAGGTGTCTGTGGACTTTGGGAATGCATGAGAATGGTGCCCAGTGTAGGCTATAGATTTGGAAAATGGGAGAAATAAGCCTTTGACAGAGTGTGACATAACTTACAGGAAGGCAGCAATTCTTATGCACCCATTCAGCCCTGGGGAATTATATTTATTTGTGGTATTGAAGCTTGAGCCCAGGATCTTGTGTATACTAGGCAGACACCTCTACCACTGAGCTATTCCATAGTCCTCTTATTTTTGAGTTAGGGTATTGCTAAAGTTCATCAGGCCAGCCTTGAGTTTGTGATTCTTCTGCCTCAGTCTCCCCAAATAGCTGGGACTTCCGGGTGTATGTTACAGTACCTATCCATAGCATAGTGGAATTCTTGTCTTTTCTGTTGCCAAATTGTATGTTTATATCCTGCCATAGTTAAAGGATGAAATTATGTGCTTCTGGCCCCCCCCCCAAGCCCTCCCTGATAACTTCCATTCTATAATTTCATTTGTCAGCAAACATCTGCAGGGCTTACTTATTTTACAGTCATTTCTTGTGCATTGGTGGAATATCTCAGGGGTAGAAAAGCAAGGGCCACAAGTCAGGCTGCCTGATTCACGTCCTGGCCCTGGGACTGAAATAAGCTGTCTCTCTGCCCTTGGGCCAGTAACCACCTCTCAAGGCCTGTTTCCACATCTGTAAAACAAGGCTGATAATGGTCTTGACTAGAGTTGTCAGAATAGGTATGTTAACCACATGAAAGTGATTGGAGTTGGAACTGGCCTAGTGTGTATTGCTGTGCTGTGGGCCGGGATGAAAATGCGGCAGGGAGCCCTTGCTCTGACCTTACAGCTGATGACAAACCAGTGGAACTAAGACCACTTTGGTGCCACAAGGAGCATTGGGAATGGGTGGAGACCCAGGTGCATTTTAAGCAAGGGATTGATGTGACCTGATGTCTCTTTTTAAAAGAACTCTGAGCTGGGTGTGGTGGCACATGACTATAATCCTAGCAGTGGAGAGCCTGAGGCAGGAGGGTTATGAGGTAGAGGCCAGCCTGAGATCTATACAGTAAGACCCTATCTCAAAAAAACAAAAAAAAGTAGGCTGCTCTGTCTCATCCTACACTGTTAAGGTGTCATCTTAAATTTTTTTTGTCCCGTTCTACTTTTACTGGGCCCAAACTTGCTCTGCAGAGCCTGTTTTTTTTTTTTTTCTTTCGTTCATTCGTTCATTCTTTCTTCTTTCTTCATTCGTTCTGTCTGTCTGTCTGTCTGTCTGTCTGTCTGTCTTTTTGAGACAGGGTCTTACTATGCAGTTCAGGCTGGCCTTAAGCTCACTTTGTGGCTCAGGCTGGTCTCGAATTCACAACAATCCTCCTGCCTCAGCCTCCCGAAGTGCTGGGATTACAGGCCTGCGCCACCACACCCGGCTCTGTTTTTTCTTATTTTAATAAATGCGAAACTTAAAAAATTTAAAAATAATAATTAACAAATAAATGCAAAGAATTCTAACCCCCTCTGGAAAATCTGCTGGTAAAGGAGTTCCAGTAAGTGAAATGCTTGTGCCAACTCTGGGCTTTTCCTATAGGCTCTGCTGGATAGCTAAGTAATGTGGAGACAGGGAAATGCTTGAACAGTCTATGCACTCCCACGAGCAGAGAGGGATCAGGTTGGAGAACATAAGAAGGGGTGGAACAAGGGAATGTTGGGTTGTATGGCTGACTGCAGATAGGAATGGGTCAGTGGAGGGACAGCAGTGCTGTTACACTCGGGCTCAGTCCTTGCCCTAAAGTAGTCCCCCTAGTCCTGTGAGGAGCGCATAAGCATAGACAAGTTCCATCACTGCTGCTGTCTTTCCTGAGTTGTAAAACAGAAGGCATCAGATACAGCCTTAGTTTCTAGAACTGCCTGCCATGGAGCAGACAAACAAGGGAAGGGAAGACCAGGTTGGTGAGACAGGTGCCATATATACTGTGAATGCAGAGGTGCTTCGGGGAGCCTTCTTGCTGGCCCCAGTTCTCCTGGAGATGCTACTTCCAGGATAAGCTTGTAGGCGTTGGAAAGGGGATTCCACATGTTCAAGCAGGGGCAGGAGATGGGCAGCTCTATATCCATAGGAGATTGTTGCTCAGAGGTGCTTTTTCTCATCATCTTCAGAGCGTTCTGCAGCTCACAAGGCACTTGTGGTGGGTGGCCTTCTAGCTCCCACGGGGTGGCCTTGCAGACAGGGCCCGTCAGATGCATTTCATAAGTGAGGCTGCAGATACCTGTGCTGTGTACCATCAGGAACAGAGTCAGTCTCATGTCCTCACACAGCACCCTGCTGAGGGCATGACTGCCCAGTGGTGACTCTCCCAAGAGTCAGGTAGTAATTTCCAGAGCCAGCAGGCTGGCTGGATGGGTGAGCAAGTCACTGCCTCCTGAGAGAGGCCAGAAGCAGGCAGTGCCAGACTTTAGCTATCTTCCCCAAGGCCAGGAGGTTGTTACTCAGGGTGTGGCTGGGTCTTAACTCAGATGGGTAAGCAGGTCTGACTGCTGACTCACTGGGCAGGGCAGGGCTGGATTGAAGCTCTTCCCACTGGGGCCCCAGTTTTCCCCTCTGAAAAATGGGCATGGCTTACCTTAAGGAGGCCGTGAGGCTCCATGTGAGGGGCGGAAAGAAGCCCTTGCTGACCTGGTAGAGGAAAAACCTGATATTGCCTCAGCAAACCTGTGGGACTTGTGGGGGTTCCTTCATTTTCTATAGTAAATCCCCTGGGGATGAGAAGGGCATTAGGGTCCTGGGCTTGGACACAGAGCTCTTGAGCATCCATACCTTTCGTAGCCATCCTCTGGGTTCCATGCCAAATATGTTACTTACCTGACTTGAGTTCTCAAGACAGCCATTGAGGTAGGGGTGACATATTCCCCAAAGTGCTAAGGAAGAAACAGGCAACGGAAAGGGAAGTCACTAGCATGAGAGACAAGGGCAGAGATGGGATGTAACTTAGGTTTGTTCTTTGATTTTATTTTTTTGGCAGAACCAGGGATTGAACTCAGGCCCTTGTGCTTAACAGGAAAGTGTTTATTCTACTGAGGCATCTCCCCAGCAAATTTTATTTATTTATTTTATTTATTTATTTTGGCGGAACTGGGGCTTGAACTCAGGCCCTTGTGCTTCAGGGAAGCACTTATTCCACTGAGCCATCTCCCCGGCCCTTATTTATTTATTTATTTATTCATTTTTTGGTACCAGGAATTGAACTCAGGACCTTGCTCTTGTCAGGCAAGCACTTATTCTACTGAACTATCTCCTCGGCTGTTCTTTTATTTTTAATTTTTTTTTTTTTTTTGAGACAGGGTCTTGCCATGAAGTCTAGGTTGACCTGGAACTCACGGCATACCTCCTGCCTCAGCCTCCCAAGAGCTGGGATGACAGATGTGCACTAATACATCCACTGTCCATTTGTTTTTTGACTGTTTACTAGTGCTGGGCCTAGAAGGATTAGGACATCCCTGCCAACAATGAGCTCATGTTCAGGTCAGAGGGGAAAGCCACTCTGGAGTTTCAGGTGTAGGAGGGAAGAGCAGGAGTGAAGGTCTGTCCCCACCATGATCGGGGTGGCAAGGAAGCTAGCAAAGTTGGTATGGAGGGGATGAAGGACAGTGCTAGAGGTGAGGGCAGGACAGGTAACCAGGGCATATCCGCCAGGGCCTTCCAATCCATGGGCCTAAGGCTTTGCATTTTTTGAATTATGGAAAGCAGTTGAAGCATTTGAATGGCAGGATCAGTTTTGCTTACACCCACCCCAACTTTTACTATGGAAAATATACTGAGGTGTCTACATTGGCATAAGAACTGTGAGAGCCCATCACTGCACTTTGGCTGTTGTTACCTGTGGCTGCTCTTGAGCCTTGTAATTTTGGAGTCACTTTGAGCTTTCTTGCTGTTCAGGGGTAGATGTTTCACTGTGTATCTCTTTTTTGCAGAACCGGGGATTGAACTGAGGCCCTTGTGCTTGCCAGGCAAGTGCTTATTTTACTGAGCTATCTCCCTGGGCCCCTCACTGTGTGAAGGAAAATTTTCCAAAGGAAAAAAAAAATTCTTTAAAATATCATACCAAGGGCCGACCAAAGAGCTCAGTGGATTAAAGTGCCTGCAAGCTGGCACAGGGGCCAAGCTAGCCCTGCCCCGGGGGCATGCTGAGACAGCAATTGAGACTGGGCCTGGTGGTGCACACCTGTAATCCCAGCTCTTGGGAGACTGTAAACAGGTGGATCACTATGAGTCCAATCTAGTAGTGAGACTCTTAACACCCTGTAGACCCTTCCCTAAAATATAAAAAAGAAAAAGAAAATATCATACCAAAAATTATAGTAGTAATTCTTGCTATCACATGTCATTATTGTACATATTTCTATAATTGTCTCAAAAGTACAGGTTCTTCAGAGTCTCTCCAGATAGATCCCTATGATCCCTCTCCATGTCAATCCCCACCCTGGCCTATCATTATTTTTGTGGAGAGCAGTTTTCCTATAGCATCTCATAAATACTGGATTATGTTCTGGGAATTGAAACTAGAGAGATTTAAGTAGGCACTGGTTTAAAATTTTGAGTTTTGGGGCTCACATCTGAGGTGGTGGTTCTTCTGTCAGGAAGCAGGCAGTGGCTTCCTATTTTTGAAGCTAGTAGCAGCTTCTTGCCTTGGTAGTTTAGTAGACGATGGAAAGCTTTACATCTGACTTGGTGACTATTGAAGGGGTTGGAGTGAGGCAGCTATGATCCAGAAGGCTGAGGAGGCTCCCACACCTGGCCCTGGTGTAGCAGCAGTGGTGATGGGGGCGTTTCTATAGAAGCATGCTGTCTGCCTCTTTCCTCCTAAGCTGGAAATTCTCCAGCAGTGTTTGTGGAGCACAGGTCGTCTTTGTCCCCATCCTACCCACCTAGGAAACCTTGGAGGGAGGCCCTGTTCAGAGCTCCAGATGTCCTTTATAGGCAGAGGGCCTGCTCTGTGTGCCTGGTGCCCCGCCCCCCCAAGCCTTTCCCACTTCTGCATCTCATTCTGTCCCAGAAGAGAAACCCCTGGGGTGAGGTGAGTACTGGGGCTCACTTGAGCACAGGAAGCAAGAGCAACTCTCCAGGAAGTTAGAGTCACCCTGCTCCCCACCCCCATAGAAGCATTTCTCTGCTACTGCCAGCATGTGAGTAGTCAGCTCCTGGCCCAGGATGCATGGGTGCAGGGTGCTTATGCTGGATCATGGTTCTGTGCCACAAGTGGACCAGTCCACCCTCCTTTCTCCTGTTCACTGCTTCCATCCTGGACAGCTGTCTGCTACCTTGGCCCTCTTCCTGTCACCCTCCCACTCCTGTGGAACAGCTGGAGTTGTCTCAGTTGGGTGGTCCTGTCCTGTGTGCTTTGCTGTATGTTCAGCCAGGTAACCCTCACAATAGGTCCTCCAGCAAAGGTGCTAGGATGAGCATTGTTCAGGGAGGAGCCCACTGAGATACAGAGACGTGTGCTCACGCTTCCAGGGGCCCCAGACCCAGGCTTCCTTGCTGCAGAGTGAGACCAGGCCTCTGGGCCTACTGTCTGTTCTCATCCACTGTATTCCAGCCACACAGCCTGTGAGTACCCAAGTTTATTTTGTTCCTGGACTTTCACAAGCGTTCTTTTTCCTTTCTTTCCTGTTTTCCTGGCTAATCTGTTGTGTCCTCCTTATATTTCACTTTAAATATCATTTCCTAGAGAAGAATTTTTGCTTGTTTCTATTTAATTATAACTTGATCTGTGTCATTTTCTCTCCTGGCCTTCAGCATGTCTTTTAATTATATATTTGTGTATTTATTTGTATGAGATGCATTGAACAGGATGGGGTATTTAAGAGCTTGGGCTCTGGAGCCAGGCACCTCAAAATTCTGGTTTTGGACAGATGACTCATTTCTGTACCTCAGTTTCCCTATGTGCAAAGAGAGAATAACAGCACCACCTCACAATTGTGTGATGATCTTTAAGGATTAGTAGGTGTGAAAAACAGTACTATGTCACCTGTTCTGTAGGTATGGGATGGGGTAGGATAGGGGAGGAGAGAGATCAAGGAGAGGTTGCCTGTGAGCCCGTGATGCGGGGTCCTGGTGGAGTACAGGTACAGCTCATTGTTCCTCTCCCAGTAGAGCCTTCTGTCCTCTCCCGTGATACACCTGTGATCATGTGGGAGTGTGGCCTGGTGAAAGATGTCCTCATGTATAAATGGGAGTAAAGAAAAGTGCCTGGAGGATTGGGTGCTCCTAAAGCAGGGACCCTCCATGGGGTGGGGGGCTTGCTTCCTAACCAGGCCCTTGTGTCACCCTCAAATGCCTGGCCCTGAGTAAGTCCTGTTGAATGGGGCCCCCATAAATCTACCCTTTGCCTATCCCCTGCCCACCCCCACATGGTGAGAAATCTGCATGGAGATAGATTTTTTTTTTTGGTAATGTATTTAGTACAGGGTATCTACAGGGTTTCACTGTGTAGATTGAGCTCATAGTGATTCTCATGTTTTTAGCTTCCCAAGTGCTGGGATTATATAGGTGTGTGCCACCACACCCAGTCTCAATTACCATCTCAGCGTGCCCTGGGGTGGGGCTGGCATGGTTGCCAGGGATTGAACCTGGGCCACTGCACTCTGCCTAAAGAGATGCTTTAGTCCCCTGAACTATCTGTCTGATCTCATATAGATGATTGGTTTTTCTTTTCTTTCAAGCAGAATAATTTGTTGAGGAAAAGAAAGCTTCTGTCCAAGAGACAGAAGGGAGGCTTGAGTGGGTTGTCCCTTGGAGATAGATGATTTCTATACAGGTCCAATAACATCTGCTCTGAAGAGATGGACAACCTGGAATTTGATCAATTGGCCAGAAAGTGGGGTGGGTCACTGGGACTGAGCCTTGATTAGGAGTGGGGGTGTTCCAGAAGGAAGAGATAGACAGCCTCTTTTTTTTTTAATGTACTTAGTACAGGGTCTTCAGGGTTTCACTACACAGATGAAACTCAGTGATCCTCCTGTTTTTAGCCTCAAGTGCTAGGATTAAAGGCCTGTGACACCACACCAGTCTCAGTTGCCATCTCAGCATGCCCTGGGGGTGGGACTGGACCCCAGTGCCTGAGCCTGTCTTAAGTAGGTGCTTCAGTTGGCTGAGCTATCTGGTTAGCCCAACAGGCTTTTTTTGTTTGTTTGTTTGTTTGTTTGTTTTTTTGAGACAGAGCCTCACTACGTAGTTCAGGCCAGCCTCGAACTCTCAGCAGTCCTCCTACCTCAGCTGCCCAAGTGCTGAAACTATAGGTGTGCACCATTATGCCTGGCTGGACAGGCCATTTTGTGAGGGAGGCTGGGGAAGCACCTTTTTTTTTGGTACCTGGAATCAAACTTAGGCCTCTGCGTTTGCGAGGCGGATGCCATGCCGCTGAGCCACGTCCCCGGCCTGGGAGTACTTTGGTTGTAGCTGGCAGGATACAGCAACGGGGAGAGTTAATGGAGGAGGAGGAGGAGGCCTAGGGACTTGGGTGAGGGGGATGAGGTGAGGGTAAGACAGGGCTGGGGCCCTGAGGTGGGGTGGGTGGTGTCAAAATTGCAGTTCCTGTTTCTGGGCCCTTCTCTGTCCTAGACCCTGAGTCAGGTACTGCATGAGTTGCCTCATGTAATTCTCATGACCCCATTGTGCAGGAGGGACTTCTTGTTTGTCTGTTTATATTTTTCAGATGAGGAAACTGAGGCTCAGAGAGGTGAGGTCACATGCCCAAGGCCCCACAGCTAGAGAGTGGCAGAACTGGGACTCACCTCCAGGTCTGTGGGACTCCGACGGCTGGGTCTGCCTCTGCCTTTGTCTGCCCTGTGTGGCCTTGGGCAGGAGCTGTTACTTCTGGCACCCTGGTCCCTGCCCGTATTGCCAGGGCATGACCAGATGCTTGCAGGGGTTAGGGGTGAGGATCCAGAGGGCTTCTCTGGTCTTCAGGACAGAGGGAGCTAGGTTTAAGGGCCATGGAAGGGGCTGGAGGCTGAAGCTGGCAGGCTTTCCTGTATCTTGAGTGGAGAAGATGGGTTTCCCCTCTAGGCAAAAAGAGGAAGGATTTGGGGTAGAAGGAGGAAGTGGGTGGTGTGAGAAGCCATCTGGCGGGCCAGTGGACCTGCCTGCCCTCTGCCTGTGCTGACACAGCTGTGAGAAGTGAAGGGAGCCATGGCACGAGACTTCCCCTCCTTGAACTTTGGTTTCCTCATCTGTCAGAGCCTAAAGTGGCCCTTGGCCCACAGGGCTGAGGGCCATGTCCCCAAATGTCAGGTGAGATAGCTCAGTGGAATAAGCGCTTCCCTGGAAAGCTCAAGGGCCTGAGTTCAAATCCTTGAATCCACAAAATAAAAAAAAAATTTTAAACATATGAAAAAAAAAAATGTCAGGCACTTGGCACAGCCCAGTTGCCATCCTTGGAGCCTCCACTGGGTACTGTCATGGCAGTAGCCCGTTCCTTTCTATTCATTGCTCCTCTTTTAATCCTCATAACCGCACTGTCTGCACTTGTGTCCTGATGTAGATAGGACCCTGTGTTCAGAGAGGTAATGTGTAAGGTCACACAGCGGTATCTGAAGGTCCTGAGTCCTGGAACTAGCTCTGCTGCCTAAGAAACCTGCGCACTGGGGGTTGAGCACTGTGACTGCCTGGCTGTGTGATGTTGGGCAAGACCCTTCACTCAGTTCTCCTTTATTCCTTATCTGTAGTTGGCATATCTGTAGGGCTTGTTGGGCAGGGTCGTTTGTGGGTTAAATGAGTTCTAAGATTTAAGTACTTGGAGTGGTGGCCAGTGGATAGCCAGCCAGCACACTCTAGGCCAAAGGAGGAGGTTGGCCGCTGCCACTATTCCCAGCCTGTCCTTCAGCAGTGCTGTGCTGGGTATGTAGCAGGGGTGCTGGTGTAGCCCCACTTCACAGTGAGTATTCAGATGTGCCAGAGGAGAGGTGATAAGGCCGAGTTCATACCTATAGGGATAGTTCTGTTCCCTGCACAGAGCTGCCACCTCATCTAGGCAGATTAAGGTATAGTTGTGATAGAAACTGATCTTTAAACTATGTCAGGGGGGGGAAAAAAAAAAAAGGATTGATCATAGCTGAAGCTCCAGCCTGGTAGAGTTCCAGTGCTCCTTCATGAAGAACACATGATGAACTCCAGAATCTTTCTCCTCCACCCTTACCTCTGTGTTGGTTTCATTTTTCCTCGTAGTGGCCTAAGGACCCCCAGAAGCTCTGGGCTTTTAGCCACCTGCCTAACCCTACAGACAGCCCAGGGCTCCCAATAGTGCAGTGTCAGCTTCTGTCTTCTGCATAGGCTCCTTGCCTCCCTGGAGCTCACTGGGGAGGACAGAGATGTGCTTTGCTCCGGGATTCAGGGTGTGGGGATGAACATGTGGCTGGTTGTGTGAGGACAAGTGCATTTAGTTCATGCATACTGAGTACTTACTGTGTGGTACAAGGTTGTACAGGTGAATAAAACAGTCCACCCAGGGAGCTGTCATTGAGGGAAGCACATGGTAGTGCAGTAGCCTGTGGAGTATATCAGAAGGTGAGGAGACCTGCAGGAGTTAGGGAAACAGGTTCTGTGGAGATCTGGGAAAGAGATCTTGGCTGGGGAGAGCCAGGGCTGTGCTGGAGCCTGCCTGGAGTGGGTGGGGGGCAATGAGGAGGGTTGAGGCTGGGCAGGGGGTGCAAGATGAGGGCGGTAATGGGTCAAAGTTCATGGAGCAAATGGCTGCAGGGATGCCATCGTGGTCCTAGAATGTGGCTACAGTGGGAGGCTGTGGAAGAGACCTGTGGGAGGAGGCCTGGGAGGGCAGGCCAGGGTATAGGCACCCACCAACAGTTTCTCCCTCCCTGACAGACATCCGCCTCCGGGTTCGAGCAGAGTACTGTGAGCATGGGCCGGCCTTGGAGCAGGGCGTCGCATCCCGGAGACCCCAGGCCTTGGCAAGGCAGCTAGATGTGTTCGGGCAGGCCACCGCAGTGCTGCGCTCAAGGGACCTGGGCTCTGTGGTTTGTGACATCAAGTTCTCGGAGCTGTCCTATCTGGATGCGTTTTGGGGTGACTACCTGAGCGGCGCCCTGTTGCAGGCCCTACGTGGTGTGTTCCTGACTGAGGCCCTGCGCGAGGCTGTGGGCCGAGAGGCTGTCCGCCTGCTAGTCAGCGTAGATGAGGCCGACTACGAGGCTGGTCGGCGCCGCCTGTTGCTGATGGAAGAGGACGGAGGGCAGCGTCCATCAGAGGCCTCTTGATTGTGGGCCTGGCAGGGCGGACCCCACTTCCAAGTCTCCAGTCTACCTTCTACCCTGGAGGATGACCATCTCTGCCCCCGAGAACTGTCATTCCAGCAGCGCTGAGACTGCTTCAGAACGCTGGCTCCTTGACAGCCTCTTCTACAGGATGTGGGCTCTGAGGCCTAAACCACTTCCAGCCAAGTTTCCTCCCCAAACTCCCTCCACCCCCAGGTGTATTTTCTTAGCCTCAGGAGGTCAGAGGCACAGGTGTGCAGCTCACAGTGTGCAAAATGCAGCCACACTCGCCGAAGTCCCCCCCATCATGTCTCTGGCCCCTGGCTCTGTGCACATGTATGCCAGTGCATACAGGTACCCACTCATACACTGCCCCCCTCTGGCCCTTGCCCTGGCCTGCTCCACACACTTTGGCCAAAGGGCTTTTCTCTCAGGATCTGTCGTTTTACCGCCCCCCACCTGGGCTTCCACAGCACCAGTGGTCCCTGGATCTAGGGTGCACATCAGGCCTGCTCACTTCGCCTATGCATCTCTAGCCAGCCAGGGCTCTGCCCAGTGTCCCCACACAGACCTAGCTGTCTTTACCATCCCCTGCTCCCCAGGGCCTGACACAGACTTGCACTTATTTGTCCCCTTACCCAGAGTGTCATTTGTGGGTGTTGTGTCAGAATTAGATCAAGGTTTGCTGTTGCCTATGGGACCAGGGCCAGGACTGAAGGCCTGGCTGCCTTCTAAAGGGGAAAAAAGGCAAAGATTTGGGGCTGACAGGAAGACCTTTTATAATGGCACCAATAAAACTGCCCTGGAGGGGGCACAGGTGGGCATCAAAGCTCCCTAGGACTTTTTTGTTTGTCGTTGGGGGTGCTGGGGATTGAACTCCTGCTCTGTGCACATGAGCTCCATCCCTCTGCTGTCTAGGACTCTTCCTTGATGGACTAGGGGGAGGAGTGTTCCTGGCTGATGTTAGGGGACACTGCGGGGTGCTAGATCATCTGCCAGGTGCTACCATAGGCTTGGCTGGCTCTCAGTCCCAGTGTGCTCCTGTGTCGGAGGAGGAAATATTCCCTGTGTGTTGACACATGCTTTTTTGTTGTTGTTTTTTTAAGACATGGTCTCAGTATGCAGTTTAGGCTGGCCTTGAGCTCATTTTGTAGCGCAGGTTGGTCTCAACTGCTTCGGCCTCTCCAGTGCTGGGATTATAGGTGTGTGCCACCACACCCAGCTGTCCACCCATGATTTACTCCTGTAGGCCCTTGAAAGAGGAAGGCTGCCAGGACTTAACTAGTACAGTGAGGAGAGCCAGCCGTGCCCAAGGCCAATGAAACTGAAAGGTCAGGCCACCACAGGCTTTTTGCCTGGAATTCCCACTCCATGTGGCTCCCACTGTCACACATGCACATTCATCACCTCAGGTTGGGTGTCTGCTGTTGTGAGACAAAGCACTTCCTCCTACTGCCATGTGGCTGTAGCTGAGGTTGTGGCCAGCCTTTCCCCTTCCTGTGTATGGGCTCAGGAACTCAAAATTGTTACACAATATGGGGTTTTCTTTCTTGAGGGGGGAGGAAGCAGGGACTGGGGAGCTGGAGTGCAACAGGGATTCCCCAGGGCTGGGCCTTCCTGGGAGAGAGGAGCAACACTTGCCACATTTTAGAGCCTGTCCTGGCCCCTAGACCTGCTGCTGTACAAGGATAGAGCATGAGCCTAAGAGTTGACCCCTGTCCAGACACTTGGCTGGTCCAGCCAGTGGCTTTGGGCATCCATCTCTGCCTTTACCATCTATGGGGGTGCAGCTAAGTTCTACTGATGCCTACTCAAGGTCTTTGCATGTGTGCTACCAGGAATTTAACCCAGGACCTTTGCACTGAGTTACATCCTCAGTCCTTTTTAGTTTTGTGGGTTTTTTGTTTCTTTGTTTTGTTTTTGAGACAAGGGTTGAGACATAGTTCAGACTGGCGTTGAACTCATGATTCCAGGTCAACCTCCAACTCATGGCAGTTCTCCTGTCTTAGCCTCCCCAGATGCTGGGATTATAGGTGTGAGCCACCATGCCTAGCTTCAAGGTCTACTCATTTATTTTTTATTTTATTCTTTCAGATAGGGTTTCACTATGTAGGGCTCAAACTCATGGTGACCCTCCTGCCTCAGCTTCACCAAGTGCTGGAATTACAGGAGTGTGCACCACATCCAGGTCAATGTATAATACTCGGCCACTCCTTGTGGACCTTATCCACATATTTGCTAGAAAGTGGACTTAAGGTAATGGCTTTCCTCAGGGATAGAGATACTGAGAGGTTGAGTATTTCTGTTCTAATAACAGATTGGGCAGCAAGGTGGGCTTGGGCCCTTTTAGTTCAAACTTTTCCTCTAAGTGGAGCACTCTCTGGCCAGATAGGAGTATGGGCTTGCTTTCTGTCCTACAGGACTTGAGGCTGTCCTCTGCTTGAAGTTTAGCCCTGCCTATGAGTGAGCTGCTGCTTACCTCAGCCTTTGCAAACCTCTCACTGCTGGGCTAAATTCCAGTGCTGCTTTTCTCAGGCTATAAGGCTGGTCTCCCTGCATGCAAAAGACCATATTTGCCTTTGCCTGGGCACTTTTCTGGCTCCACTCTTCCACGTAAGGTCCACCCTAGCAGACCTGTGCTACCCTTTTCAACTGCCCTGGCCTAGCATGCCCAGTAGAGATGCTGCAGGAACTCTGTGCAGCTGCAGTACATCCCAGGATTCTAGTGGTGGAACCTCCACATAGCACCACCCATTTCCAGAACCTTCCTGAGCACAAGTACTCACCCTACCTTGGGCTTGTCAGTGCACATGTCATGCTCTGGGTGATTGACAGGCCATAATGGCCCAGGAATGAACTGGATCGAGGCCATGAGGACAGCACAGGAATTCACAGAGCCTCAGAAGTTGGAAAATAGGATTCTGTGTAGCAGAGTATGGGAAATAAGGACCCACACAGCCTTTGAGGAAGGTGGGCCCTAGTTCCACAGTGAGTGGAGCCTGCAGCTGGTTTGAGGGATTAGGAGTTCAACAGACTGATCAGAGACATTTCAGGCAGAGAAAAAGGTCCTTTCTACAGCCTTGGGGAATATTCCTGAGTGGATGTAGAATGACAGATGGGCAGGGTGAAAGGGGAGGGAAAAAGAGGCAATCACTCACATTTGATTATGGTCATCAAATCAAATGCCATTTTCTGTATGGGGAGCAAGTACCAGCAAAGAGACATGGAGCCTGACAGTGACAGTGTAAGGTGGAGACATGACACAGTTGCAGGGTCACAGGTGGTGCGCTGTGGACCCTGAGGGGCTGTGGCAAAGCTCTGTTCCGGGGATTTAACCCAGAGTAGACAGAAGCAGCAACAGAGGCTGAGATTCAGAGGACACAGGGTTGGGGACACAGGAGGCCAGGGGTCAAGAAGCTTCCTGCTAGTTCTGTTAAACATTATTTTAAAAAGTAATAAATAATAAAATTATGCTACAAAAACATTATCACCACTGGGGTACATTGTAGTTATCAAATATAACATTTGGAACATTTGTAAAAGTGCAGAAGATGTAAGTTACAGCTTACTATAAGGATGTAATCTAGGGAGGCTGAGGCGGGAGGATTGTTGTGAGTTCAAGACCAGCCTGAGCTACAAAGTGAGCGTAAGGCCAGCCTGAACTGAATAGTGAGACCCTGTCTCAAAAAAGACAAAAAAAAAAAAAAAAAAAAAAAAAAAAAAAAAAAAAAAAAAAAAAAAAAGGATGTAATCTACACCAAGAAATACATTACATAGCTGGGTGTGGTGGCGCACTCCTGTAATCCCAGCACTGCAGAGGCTCAGGCTGATCGTTGGGAGTTCAAGATTGACCTCACTACATAGCGAGACTCTGTCTCAAAAGGGTGGGGGTGCATGTACTGGGGTTAAAACTCAGTGGTAGAAGAAGTCTAGCATGCACAAGCCCCTGGGTTCATTTTGCAATACTAAAAAAAAAAAAAAAAAAAGTTAATATTCACAAATCCTAAGGATTAGACTTGTACATTTTATAGGGTGCTTCTCTCTCTCTCTCTCTCTCTCTCTCTCTCTCTCTCTCTCTCTCCTCTCTCTCTCTCTCACGGAACTGGGGATCAAACTGAGGTTTCCACTGAGCCATCTTCCTGCCTCCCCATCTGTCCGTCTGTCCCTTCCTCTCGTTTTATTTTTCTAAGGTGCTGTACCTCTATACTTCTTACCAACATTGAGAATTCCCTTTGCTTTATACCCTTACCCTTACCACTACTTAGTATTTTCAGGTGCTTTAATGTGGGTATAGGCAGTAGAACCTTGGTTCTATTTTCAGCCTCCTCAGTGTGGGGATTACAGGCATGTGCCACCATGCACACCTAGGGGCAGGGCTGGCACAGCATGTGGTACAGGGGGTTGAACCCCAGTCCCTGAGCTTGCCTAAGCAGGCACTTAGTCTGCTGAGCTATTTCGCTGGCTCTAGTTGTATTTTTTTTGAGACCATGGTCTTGCTATGTATGTAGCCCAGCCTGCACTCAAACCTGCTGGGATCCTTCTTTCTCAGTCTCCGGGGTGCTGGGATCACATGGTGGGCTTCTGGGGTGCTGGAATTTCATTGTGGGCTTCTGCTGATTTCTCTGTTTTGTTTTGTTTTTAGTTGACATATTTTACTCAGCAGATATTCTGATCACGTGATCCAAGAACAGTCAAATATTAGATCTAATCAGATGTTAAAGAATTTCAAGCATGATAGTAATGGTTGCCTATAATCTCTTTGATAGAAAACCACATCCACACTTCAGTGGCCACCAAACCATTTGGCACAGCTTCCTTAACTGTGAGCTGTTTGAAGCTACCTGTTTGAGCACTATTGACTATTTTTTTTTCAGACTCTAAATAGCTGCAGGGATCTCAGCAGGGGTGGGAGTAACCAGCTCCACCCTGGCACAGTGCCAAAATGTGGCCAATCAAGACACTGAATAAGTCACAGCATCATTCTCCAGTGCTAGGGGCTTCTTGGAGAGGGTATGAGGTTATGGACTAGCTGGGCTATGGTTCTAGGATGGAACCATGCTGTTGCCCCCAAAGGCAGGCTCAATGTCACCTCCAGGAAGCTGCTGATTCTTCAGAGCCTATGGAGCGGCAAGGGTATCCTACTCTTCTCCTCTACCTGCTGGAGTGCCAAGCTGCCCCATGGTGATCCATTGTCCCAGTTACTGGCCTCTTGGTCTCCCTCACCTCATCACCGGTGACCTTCATCCCACTCCAGCCACCCACTTCCATGATCACACCATGGAGTGAGTCATTTCTGGAAGTGTAACTACATAGCAAACATTTACTGAGTTCTTATACCACATACTCAGTGCTTGGTGCTGTGTCAAATGCTTTACATGGGTTTATCTCACACACAGATCTACAAGATTAGCATTGTCCTTATTTCACCTACAGGATGGTTTGTATCCTGTTAGTATTATTATTTTGCTAATAGGAGGATACACACTTAGATGAAGTCACCTGCTGAGGTGACACATTTAGTTAAGGTAGCAGAGCCAGGACTAAGACAGAATTTTCTAAGTCCCAAATTAAACATCTCTCTCTCTCTCTCTCTCTCTCTCTCCTCTCTCCCTTCCTCCTTCCTATGTATTTGGTGCAGGTCTCACTATGCAGCTTGGACTCAGTGATCCTCCTGTTTTCAGCCTCCCCAGCACTGGGATTATAGGCATGCACCAGCACACACTGACTCTTTCTGGTTTCAGCTGAGTATAGTGGTACACACCTGTAATTCCAGCTCCTGGGGAGGCTGAGACAGGAGAATCTCAAGTTTGAGGCCAACTTGGACAAATTAATGAGACTTGCCTCAAAATTAAAAAAAAAATTAAGGTCTGGGAATGTAGCTCAACACTCCCTGGGTTCAATCCTCAATATAGCAGAAACAAAGGAACCAATGTTCTGGTTCTCATCACAACCTAGTCCTGTCTTCCATGTCTTCACCATCCAGGACCCTGCTGTTTGATCCCAGCACCTGCCTTCCAGGTCTGACAGGGCCTCCTAGCTGTCACGCCTTTAGCATTAGCTCATGAGGAGCTCCGCTGCCTTGATCCCTCTGTTGTCTGCCAGTCCGCTAGATCCCTCTTGGATTTTCTCCCTCTGTTGACCAGCTAGAGCCCCAGAGTAGACCATCTGATCTCTCTCACTAGCTCTCTAATAGTCAGGGTCTCAGCAGGAATCAGAAGGTATCACAGCTGGGATTTAGAAGATAGTTTAATGAAGAGGCTATGTGTAGGAGAGCAAGTAGGTTTGAGGGAACCAACAAGGGAGGTTGAGCCAGCTGGAAGCTGTGATCACCCTTAAATCTGAAGGGCCAAGAAAAGCAAGGGCATCCTGAGAGTCCTGTAGAATCCATGGAGCATGGCCAAGAGGAGCTGGGGTGGTGGTGGGTATATTACCAGTGCTGGAGCCCAGGCACTGAGCACTGGGAGTAGAGCAAATATCCGGAAGGCTTTCTTTCTCAACTCTGTAGTGCACTGCTTAGGGAGAACCTAATCAGAAGTTAGAGGGCAAGATAGCTCAGTGTATTAAAGCCCCCTGCAAGCAAGAGCAGGGGTTGGAAGGGTAATAATAAACTTCTCTTCTGGAGGGTTAACAACCTAAGTTTGCAGATCAAAAATTGGAGAAAAAGAAAGCCTGCAAGGTCAGCCAACATTTTGGTTCTAGCCTTTTAAGGTCAGTGAAGACTGAGGACATAGGAGAATTTGTACTGTAACATCATGTAACTCAGTAATACCCTAAATTTTCTGATCAAGGAGATTGTGGGGCCACAGAGCAACACGACTGATGACATAAAGTGTGCCTATGGAGAGTCACAGGGAGAGAAAACATTCTCTCAGGCTTTCACAGAGAGCAAATTGGTCAACCAATGGCCGTGACTCATCCACATGGCTGCCACTGACAAGGGATCTACAAAGTGTGGTACAGGGTCACAGGATAAACCCTAAGGGTACCTGACTGACCTTATCTGATACAAAAGCTACATTTCTTGTTATATAGGTCTTACTTTAACTCAGTCTTAACCGTACAGCAGAAAAGTATAAAAATGGAGATATATAAAGTAAAGTCATATTAATATACTGAGTTCTGAATGACTCAAGTCAACAACTTCTGTGAATAACCCGCTTCTATTGTGGA